>JAVKPL010016158.1:0-137043 GCA_032173675.1 Gastrolobium villosum
TAGTTGTGAGATACTATTTGCTTTGTTGAAACTTTCTCACATGCTTTAAATTCAACATCATTGACCTGTATTGATTGTGTACTGGTGTATACTGATATTTGTTGTGAGGACACAGCTAATTTTTAAGTTTGGGGTGGATACATATGCTGAGTTTGAGAAAAAGATAAAAATTTGCAAAAAAATTTGAACTTTAGCAACTTTATTTTTTTTTTCTGATTTATATATGCATGACAGCCATTAATATGAACTCAGATTTATTTGTCTTTGATATCTTATCAGAGTAGTATTTAATTTCATTCTGATTTCTTAATTAAGCACCCATCAACAGTGTTATCTTCCATAAAAAGATTGCCACATAGCTTAGCTTAGTCAATGCTTATATTATTGGATTTATACCTTGGTAAGAATTTGAACCTAAACACTTGATTTTTCTTGCTGAGTGGTCATTCTGCATTGATGCTCTTAACTTTAAAAAATACATCCTGGACAATTGGTTAGTACATTTCCACATGATAAAGGCACTTGTTTGTGATTAAAAAGCCTAGAGCCAAATAGCCCACCTTGTATTTCAATTTAATCATTTGCAACCCCATTTGAGCCTAAGCCGTTTCTTTCATGATATATAACCTGTATAGTAGCAGCCAAATCTCATTTCCTACCATGTTTTGGAAGCCTTAGTATTTAATTAATTTCCCTAGACTAAAAAGACTTGAACAACAAAGGATGACAGGAAGAAGCCAACTAAAAATACTGGTTGTAAAAAAAAGAAGAGTGAAGGCTGTAAAAAAAAGAAAAAAGAAAGAAAGAAAGGGAAGCATCAAGGAGAAAAAAAGCCCCTAGTGAAAAAGAAAAAGTTTCAAAAAAAAAGGGGGTGTAAAAAAAAGGGAATGACAAAAGTAAAGAATGCAAGTGATAGCATTGAAAAGAAAAGAAAGGCTGTTAGTAAAAAAAGGGGCAGGGCAGAAAAGATTGTAAAAGAAAAGAGGGGAAGAGAAGAAAAGAAGCAACTTCTTCCTATTAGTGAGCAAAAATAAGTCTTATAAGTCTATTGAAGATTAATTAGACACTTAAGGCCATCCATAATTAGCCAAGTGTCTAGAAAAACAAAAGACCAAACCTAGCCCCATTACAAGCCTAAAAAACCTTTTGATGGAAATGGAAAACTAGACATTAAGTGTCTAGGTAAAATTTAAGTTAGGATACAACAATGCAGTGTTGATGAAGAGTGACTGACCTCTTAAATAAAATGAGAGAAAAATATAGAGTGAAATAGACCAGTGAGGAATTCTTTGATTAAGCATTGGTCTGATATGAGTTATGTGTGTAATTCTTTTTTATGAACTGTAACCAGTTTGTTTGTTTGTTTAATTAGTTAGTTAGTTTGAATTGAACTACTAACTTGATATTGATTTCAAATGGCAATATAGCTGATTAAAATTTTTGATGGCTGTGATGTATAATTATAAATGGAAAAATAAAGTGTCTAAACATTGTTCTGATAGACTAAATGAACTGAAATGGTGAATGGGAAAATAGCTGACAATTACTTAAAAACTTGATTGCTTGAGGACAAGCAATAGCTTAAGTTTGGGGTATTTTGTTAGTATTGATTTTTACTTCATTTAGTGGTAATATTTCTAATATTTTTGGGCTGATTTTGTATGAGTGTAGGTAAAAGTGGGCTGAAATTAAAGGAGTAAGCCCAATTGGTAAAAAAGGGTAGAAAAAAGGGGTTTTATCTTTTTACTAATATTTTTTACCCTTTTGTTATCCAGAAAATGACATGTGGTAAGAATTTAAAGAAGAAAAGATGAGGTGGAAAAATGGCAACCATTGGATACTCTTCTAATCTGATGGACAACAATTGGCTTTAGAAAAAAAAAAGACTTTGTGTTGAAAAAGAGAGGGAACGCATACTTTGAGGATGAGAATTTTTAGTTGAAAGGATAGAACTCAGTTTTAGTTTCCATCTGTTTTTACGTTTTCTTTCTTGGAGCACTTAGTTTTTCTTGGAGTTTTTCTTGGAGTTACATTAGTGGAAGACATCTTCTTGAAGGGATTCAAGAGAAATCAGCTTCTGCATGCAAACTCCTGGTCCAGTAACGTCATACTTTAGTTCTTGTAGTTTTACAATTTCAATTTGAAGAACATCTTGGTCTGTATTTCTATCTTTACGATTTCTTTACTTTTGTGAACGCAAATCATGTTTTCTTTTAATTCAGATTTCATTTTAGTGTTATTTTGCAACATGCATTGCTAAACCCTTTTCTGGAATTCTGATGGAGATGATGAATACCCTTTTATAATCCATACTGTTATGCATGTGTTCTTGATGTTTGAGATCCATGGAAATGGACAAGATTCTTGCATGAACTTGTGTTGGGAAATTCAAGTTCATGATTTTATTAATTCAAGTTTCTTAGATTAGGAATAATCTAAGGAAGAATCTTACTTCAAAGTCTTTAGTAAAGTGATTCAGATCTTAAGGGATTAAGGTGATTCATTTAACACACTAAATTTGGGAAAGTTTAGTGTGGTTTTTCAAAAAGTCAGATTACATCAATTTTAGGTGCTATAGCAGTTAAATCGCGTGACTGCAAAATTAAGGAAAAAGTCATCAAAGTCAGAATTTCGGATTTTCTGATAATCATTTTTACTTTTATAAACGTGTTCTTGTTGTTCTTAAAATAGTTTACCATTCAGAAATTACAAGTTTCATTGAAAAAGAATTTAGGAATAGAATAAAAAGGAAATTAATTCAACCTGTTCCCTGAGAACGATAACTCTTTCTTTTTAAGAAAATACTACCCAACAAAATGGCGCCGTTGCCAAGGAACGATGTTTGATTTAGTTTCTTTTTGATATTCTATCTTTAGGTTCTTGAATTTGAATTTTTTTTTTTATTCTTCTTTTTAATTTCTGTTAAACTCTAACATTTGTTGTAAAGTTTGCAGAAAAAAATTGTAAAAAAAAATAGCAGTGACAAGTCTGGGTTCTGCCAATTCTAAAGAAAAGATAAAGATTTAGTTGTTGAGCATTACAAAAGGGAACCACAAATGGCATGGGAGGATGGATTTTATGAGGCAAATTTTATCCATGAAGTCGATGAAACAACTTCATGTGCAGCTCAACTTGCTGCCTTAAATGAAACTATAGCAAATTTTGCCGAGGTGGTGGTGGAAGAAAGGCAACCAGCACCTTCTCCAGTAGCTGCTACAACACATATCTGCTACTTGTGCTATGGACTTCATGCTTTGGAAGAATGCCTTAACAACCCAAAATCTATCCTATATGTGGGAGACTTCAACCAAAATTACAACAACTATAACCAATTCAATCATCAGATATGGCATAACCAAGGGGGTGATTTTGCTCAAAATCAAGGGCAAAATTACCAACAACCTTATGAAGTATATACTACAACACTTGTCTGCTCCTTGTGTTATGGTCCTCATATGTTTGAGGAATGCCCCAAAAATCCAACATCAGTTCTCTATGTGGGTGATTTCAACTGTAACTACAACAACCAAAACCACTTTAATCAACAAGGATGGCAGCAATCATTCCAGCTTGAGGGGCCATTTCCACATGGTTTTATGTCATTTCAACCTGAGGTGTCAATCCCACCTGGTTACATGCAGCCATCTCCTAATGACCAGCAGAAGCCAAACAATGTTGAAGTTCAACCTTCCACAGAGCAGTGGATGAAGGAATACATGGTAAAAAATGACCAAGTGGAAGATACAGTTTCAACCCTCCTCGAAAGTAATGGAGCTATGTTGAGAAGCATAGAAACTCAATTAGGGGAGGTAGTTTCAGCCATTAGCATTAAACCTTTAGTAGCACTCTCAAGTGATACTGAAATACGAAGGAGAGAAGGAGAGGAAGCTAGTAAAACCCCCCAATTGGGGAGTGGCAGAGAAGTGGATCATTTAGAGTCTGTTAAAAGTCCATCTACCTTGAAGAGATTAATGGAGAAGGAAGGGCGACAAGTGGTTAACACTGTTACAGCTGAACCAGTAACCATTCAATCTACATCTCAAGAGGAAGATAAGGAAGAAGAAACCTCTATTAAACCAGTAAGGGCGAAGGCAATACACATGGTATGCCTGTGGTGGAGACCATCCTAGATCAACATTGTTCACTGCAGCCAAGATTCCCACATGCCTATCAGAAATTAGACAGATTCCGGTTTTTTGCTTAACATGTATTCGAATAAGTGCTAAGAACCACGACCAGTTGTCAGTATTTTCTGCAGACACGATAGCGAATGCGATTGGAAGAATGTAATTGTTGCCATCCACTGTTGTAGCAATCATTAGGGTCCCGCGATATTTTCCATATAGATGGGTTCCATCGATCATGATTATTGGCTTGCAATAATTGAATGCTTCACAACACTGTTTAAATGTCTAAAACACCCTTCTGAATACCTTGTGAGCTTGGTCTAGGCAGCCATTAACGAAATGGTCACGCAAATCCAGCTTATAGGCGGATCCGGGAGAAAAATGTAGCATGTAATCCAGCCACCTAGGTAAGAACGCATACGACTCGTCCCAGTCACCAAATACTTTCACAATAGCCTTTTGCTTTGCCTTCCAAGCCTTCCTATACGATATATGGAATCCAAGGATAGTAGCGATCCTTTCTTGGATAAGCCCAATTTTGACACTGGGCTCCTCTCTTATCATTTATGTTTATGCGGTCAAACAACACGGTATTAGTCAACAGCATACAAAGTCTCTATGAATTTAAAAGCAATAACTCTACGCACCTAAGATCAATGAACAAATGAGATTTGAGTCCAACTGCTTGTGATCTTGGGTAAGAGACTGACTAGCACATGTGTGTTCGTTATTCCATACGCCTATCACCCATTCGCTGCCACCTTTTTTTTGGTATGCTCTCATCCTCATTGGACAACTGGCGTTATGATCTTGACAAACCATAATCAACCTTTTCGTATCACTTTTCAGTACGACTGTTGTGCGATGATTTGTCATAAAATATTATTTAATTGCCATCTGTACATCTTGCTTGGTGTCAAAGATTTGGTCCTTATATAGCGCATCGTCGAATTGCCAGTTAGGTATTTGTGCTCCATTCATATCATCAACTTCTTGATCTGGATATTCCCAATTAACATTCGTGAAATGGCTAATTCCAGACCAAAATGGTACATTATCATTTCCTGCATAATAACAAGTCCAAAACCCCAATATTAATGTGGTTTTAATATGATATCATATTTTTTATTATTAAGCATTAATGGTTACGTACCTGCAACAGGAGGATCTTGCATTCCGACAATGCCTGGAGATGGAATTGGTTGTGCAATAGCATTAGACGGACAACAATCAAAATCACCATCGACATCCGTATCCGATGACTCCCTATCCGGAACAAGACCTTCATCACGCTCGTCCTCGGAACTATCTGTACGCCAAGATGGATCGTTCACGTTGCAGGCGAGAATTCTTTCATCTAAAATTTCTTGAGTTGTTAGTGCAAGCGTGGGGGACGCGACCTCATCTTCCGGATTATCCATTGGCACTATGTTTATGGCGATGATGTCAGTGCATGGATTGCTCGGTTGACTGCTGGATTGTCCACCGTAATTTACTTCTGCATACAATTCAACAAATCTTGACTCGCCGTGTTCAGAAGTGCTTGCATCTACTACTAACGTTACATCTTCATCATCGACAATTTCAACACCAACCCATTGCACGGGGTTTCCCGAGGCACATCTAGCGGTCAACCGAGCAAGAGTTTGACCACGTTGTAATCTCAACTTTTTATATATTAACTTCTTCAGGTCGTGAAGATTGCATCTTGGACTCATGCGAAACATTTTTGCATCACCTTCAAATACTTGCCCGTTTGGCCCAAAGTATTTTCTCCCATTATAATAAACAGTAGCTATTATATCATTCCTACCATCACTCATCTTACAAAAATAGAAAAACAATGAAGATTCAAGAAATAAAAAAGTAGTAAAAACTTACATAAAAGGAAACCTTTGGCAGTGGAGAATCACACCCGAAATGGAGTGATTTATACACCTGGGCATAATTCGCTACTCCCCCTAGCGAATTAGGGGGGAGATGACACTTGGCATTTTGTCATAATTCGCTATGACACATGGCGAATCTTGCCACATAATTCGCTATAGGGTCTAGCGAATTACTGGGGATCTGACACGTGGCCTGCAATCGAGTTGACATGATTTGACTTCTCTGACACGTATTTCGCTACACTGTGTAGCGAAATACGTGTCCAACCGTTACGTGACACGTATCATTAAAGTGTCTGATCATGCAGCCTTTTGACCACGTAATTCGCTACACTGTGTAGCGAAATACGTGGTCCAGTGAGGAGATGACACATGTCATTAAAGTGTCTGACCGGGCATACCTTTTGACCACGTATTTCGCTACACTGTGTAGCGAAATACGTGGTCCAGTAAGGAGATGACACATCAGCAGACCTAATTCGCTACAGGCAGCAGCGAATTATCATGCGTGGCAGTTTGGTAATTTTTACTGTTCACGTGGCATTTTGGTAAATTAAATGATGAACAGTGGCAAAATGGTCAAAGTCCCGAAATCTCATGAACAACATCATTCATTGCCTTTGAATCATCACGGTCATCATGTTCTTTACGAACCTCTTCTCCTCCGGTGGCATCCTGTAAAGAATGAATAAATAGAGTCAAACATGTTCTTCCCTCTAACTAAGATTCATAGTCTTCTCTAAGTATTTACTATTCTCAGTCTTATAGAATACTAGATCTCTGTTTTTGAAAATTTTCTTTATTTTAGGATCCCATAATTTGGAGCCAACACTTCATACTTGAATTCCCAACAAATTATTAAAACATTATTTCACTTTTATGTTATAGTCTAACCATGTAATATCTTATAATTTTTAAAATTTATCATATCCTCAGTCCACAAGAGAAAGTGGAGGACGACGAGACTTTGATACCATGTAAAGAACCTTGGGATACACTACCCCAAAAGCTAGCTCAAAGGGTGGGAGTGCTCAAGGCCTTATAAATTCCACATTTGTTGCACATACAACCAATGTGGGATTATATATCTCAACAAATATTGTACCAAAAAAAAAAAAGACTGAAGATAAAACAAAGGAGAAAAACTAAAGCAAAAATCAATAAATAAAAGTGAGGCAAACACAAAAAAATGGAAGATATAGAACCAAAACGTGATATTCAAATGAACATAACTATGATGATTTTTGGGTGTGGAGAACAATGGATATGATGAATCAGAATATGCTGACACGCCATGATTATCTTTTTCTTCTCAGAAAAATAAGTATTTAATATAAAATTAGTATTTTACTCACTATTATGTTTTTAAGCAACATTCATCGGATATTGCTAATTAGTTATTTCAGGTACGGGGTAAAAGAGCGAAGAAAATGTTGAGAAAGATCCACCTGGGAGTCACATGTCAAACTCACATGCAACCTCATTTTCAATACCCCAGTGATTTTCTTTTTCGTGTTCAACATATCATGATGAAAGAAACAAGCTGATGTTTGTAGGATGTTGACATACGGAAAGAAGGGTTATCTCACGCAGCATGGAGTGTGAAATTCAGACTCTGCCATTATCCTTTCCAAGATGAAATAGGGTCACACCAATGTACACGCAAGAGGACTCTTATCCTTGTTTGTCTGTCTTTGTAGGGAAACAGAGTGATGGGGGTGCCCTTATGGGCGAGGAGCATGCACTCAGCAACCAGGCCAAGACATATACATATCACAGCGATTCACTGACATGAAATGATTACTGCGGTATAGGGGGAAGCAAAGCAAAATCTTGGCCCTCCCTGCCACATAACAATAGTCAACCATGGCAATTGGTAATTTAAAAGTGTATTGAATTCGGTTGATGTGATTTGCAATTACAATTTAATATAGGCTTTTTGAACAATCCATTGAAAAAAATCAAACATATTATGGATTTAATTATTTTAACAAATTATTTACTAAATTAATGCGAGTAAAATATGTGGGCATTCAAGATGCGTATCATCGATCCCTCATGCTACTTGTGTAAAAGTAAAAAAAAAAAGGCCTATAATGTATCGTACTTTATAAGACGTGCATCGACGCATGGGGTTGATTCTCTCGTAAACTCATGTCATATAATATCATCTATACTAATTGAGATGTTAGGATCGAATCACATAATGCAATTTATAATTTAAAACCTTCTTACCACTTCAGCGGCCATGCCCATTGAAATTTATTCTCCTAACCGCATTCATAAAAAATTACAGACACAATTGTTTCCAAAAGGGTTGAGTATATGTAAAAACCAACAACAAAGACAAAGAAAAGGAAAAAGTAATGAATAGCACTGCTTAGGACGAAAGAATGGGCACATGCATGTGTATCTCATGTCTTATCTAATTAAATTATGGCCATTTGAAAAGGTTTCAATAAGTTTCAATTTCTAATCCACTATCCTCTCATTTCAAAAAAAAAAAAAAATGACATGGTCATATGAGAAGATCATAACTATATAGGAAGTGAATCAACGGTTATGATTTTGTAATTACCTATTTTAATATATTTCTTTTCTCTTCCTTTATTACCATGATCCACATTTGAATGGTTATGATTCCCTAGATGATCAAGTCATATTTTTTTAACATGAGAGATCTAAATCCCAACGATCTATGTAGATAATATAAATTTCCTAGATTAATATCGTTACCATTTCTTTTTTCAAAGTACACATTTATTTTAGTCTTCAAAAAAATGTTAATACCATTGAAAAATATCAATATATTAAAAATAAATAAATATATCAAATTACTTTTTAATATTAGATTTGAACATCAAAGTAATCTTATACCCGTTTCAATGATTACCAAAAGAAAAAAAAAAAAAAACCGTTTCAATGTATTTATTATTCAAAAACCAAGCTAATTAGTGTTTTAATTTTTGTTATAAAAGAATTCGAATACCTGGTGTGAAACGAGGATGGTAAGCAACTAAGCCAAGATAATGACAAAGTAAAGTAAATATCATTTAAACGAGCAAACAAGTAATTTGAAAAGAAGCTTTAATGTCAACTAAGTTATCATGCAATGCTAAGTTTATTTGGTACAGTATAATTTCGCTTTTTAGTAAACCTAGTTAATTGCTAATCTTTATTTATTAACTAGTACTGTTTCAGTCAGAATGTGATTAAGATGGTCAAACATTATAATGAAGATAATGAAGGGCAAGACCGGGGTAAGAAGGAAAGGAGATACAAAGGTTGGAGATTGGGCAAATGGAGAAACCAGGGAAAATAGTGGAGTGGGTGTGAAAGGCATAAATGAATTGAATGAGTTAAGAGAGAGAAGTGTTATTAGGGGACAATAAAGTGGCAATAGAGTGAGTTTGCCGGGTGGTGAGCAACACAGGGGACCTCCTCCATCCCTCATTACTGTATCCTTTTTTTCATCATTACTCCTCTTTATTTTTTCTCACTCTCTCTCTCATCTTAATTATTGCGAGAAATATTTTTATTTCTAAAAAAATTATCTCTCAAGTTATTACTTATCTAATTATTACTCTATCAGTATTTTCTCTCTTCAATCCAATATTGATTAAATAAATAGTGAGTTAATAGTGAATTTTTTATTCTCACGATCCAATAATAATTAAATAAATAATGAGTTGATAGTGATTTTTTTTAATAGTAAGAATATCTCTTATCCAATTATTCTACACAGCTTGTTAAAATATTTTTTTTGTTGAGATAATATAAATTAGGAGAAAAGTATTTATTCTTTTAAATGACACAACTTGTGTCATTTTATTCTCACAAATAAGTGAGATCCACATTTTTTTTTTGTTCACGGTCTTTTCTTCATGCTCTATCTCTTTCTCTCACTTAAAAGGATATAATTTTATATCTTTTAAAATGACAACACTCTTTTTTTTTATTTTTTTATTTTTTGGTGAGGGACAAAGTATAAACTATTCATTTTGATTTTATATAGAAACTGTTTTTGTTCCTATCTTTTTCTAGCATTATATTTATTGTATATTGATTTTTTGTTAAATTTGTCAACAAAAATTACACCCATTTTATAAAGAAACTTCAACTTCCAATCATGAAACACTGACATTTTTTAGAATAATATATGTAATATTTATTATTTATTAATTATAAGGATTCAGACTTTTTACAAAATTTAAAAACTTGTGTATATAATCTCAATTATAAATATTGTATAGAAAATACCAATAGTTAGATGGGTTTTATAAGAGTTATGTTGTAGGAAAAGTGATTGTGTAATGTTATAGAGATTCGTTTTGCGTGCCAGATTTTTTTTTATTTTTTTTGCTGCGGGCCCCACAAAATATTGTGAGTGTAGGAAAGTTTTTCTGGTCATGTTAAATGATAGATGATAAACCCTAGTTAGATACATAACTATGTGGACTGCGCGCCGTTGTTTTTTTATGCCCGCCGTTGTTTTTTAAGTTTTAGCTGATCCTCTTTATAATTAAAAATTTATTGCAAAAAAACGTTAATTTATTAATTTCTTTGTACTCTTTATCTTAATTTATATAATTAAGAACTTTACATTCTAATTCAATTTTTTTTATTTTAATCATTTATTTTTAATTAAAATTATAATTTATTTAACAATAATAATATAATTATCAAAATTATCCTTCATATATTCTTCTTCCTTCCTCTAACTGATTGATACACTTTTCCTTGAATTATTTAAAAGAGAAATTATACAAATTTCTTTATGTTCGTATATATTTCATTGTCACATAAATTGGCTCCCTTGAATAATTAGCTTCGTATGCATCAATGTATTGAGAATCTTGAACAAGTTTTTGAAATAAAATTAATTTGAAATCCCCGTTTCGCGACTCTTTGCCATCCTATGGTGGTTATATTAACAGCTTTTTTTTTTGACCATTGTAACCTTTCACTAGTAAAAAATTATCATCTTGTCATTGTTTATAAACTATTTCAAAAATTTAATATTTTCAACAAACATAACACCAATTTAAACTTAGCTCCAGCCTTAAAATACCAATTGCAAGAATTTTACATCATCAAACTTTTTTTTTTTTTGAATAATCCCCATCGAGCACCGTCAGACCCTTTCGGGGGCGGCTCTCCCAAATCTTTTTTTTTTTTTCATTCTCAGGGCTCGAACTCGAGACCTCTGGTTAAGGGGCCCAGGCGCCTTACCACCTGTGCCAAAGGAGTTTGGTTCATCAAACCTTATATCCCCTCACATGGCCGAAATCTACATGGATGCATACTCAAAGGTTTTCAATTCAATTCAACACTTCCAGACATCATACAATCCTATACTGAACTCGTACAAATATTTCACAACTCAATTACATAATCCTACAACATGTCAATTTCACAAAGTCATGCATATCAACATCAAAATTGCCTAAGTTACCAATATTTTTCACCAATAATTTTTATTAGCTCAATCACTATAAAATATCATTCTAAGACACTTTTATCTAATGCACATTTATAATTTGAGCTCTCTAACCATATCAATCCAAGCATGCAAGCCCTAGGTCTTCAAATTTAAATCCAATGAATCAACCAATTAAAAGTGTGGAAACTTACTCACAAGCAAGGCCTAGGACTCCTCCACACAATACCCAAGTATTGGAGGATTAATCAACTCCAAGAACACCAAATCTCCTCACTTGGGTGTGGTTTTTCTCCAAATCAATGAGTTTCAAGCCTTAAAAATATCATGGTTGTGTTTAGGAGGTTGTTTACTTAAAGTTTGATGTAGTGGAAGTTGTGTTTTGAGTGAGTATTGATGGAGTTTGGAGGAGGAGAAGATTTGTGCAAAAACTTGCACAAGTCAAAGGGAGGCCGCAGGTTCAAGGAGGGAGAAGGTGGAAGAGATGATGAATAGTAGCCTTGGTCAAGGTGTCATGTTATAACTTAAGTAGGGTGGGTCTCACCGCCACCTCATGCGATTCAATCTAATACAAATTTCCCGCTTAATCCACTAAACGTCCATTAATTCCTAGACTATTTAGAAACTCTAATTTTTAACATTAACCATTGTCCTTTAATTTTCTTTGATCAGATGAATCCGGAGTTTTCCTGTCATTCGGAGAAATCACAATTTTAAGCTGTTATGTGCACTGTGGGCACGCTTCCCCAAAAATCCTAATTTCAATCATTTTTCACCAGAAATCATATTTCCTAGCTCTATGTCCCATTTATAACTTACTTCCAAACCTAGAGCTCAAAATTCATTCGGCACACTTTACAGTGCAACTATACCACGATATTTTTACCCGATAAAAATACTATTCATCAAATTTTCAGAAACTTGCCTAACCACTCAATTTTTCATTCTAAATCCATTTTCAGTGTTAGTTTTTCCATTCGAAACATTCTACTCAAATTTTCTTTCCTAGGGTTACGTGTTTAGCAATTTAACATTTTACCCTTTTTACGTATTTTGGTTCTAAATTCAAGATTTTCACTAATACTACCCTTTAATCCACATTTTAATATATAACTATATGTTTTAGAAATACGAGGTGTATAGAAAGCAAGTGGGAAGCAATGAGGACTAAATATGATATAAAAGCAGGAAGTTGGTTGGCAAACATGTATAATTCTCGTCACCATTGGGGAAAGACATACTTGAAAGATACTTTTTTGCCAAAATGACCATGAGTGGCCGAAGTGAGAGCATCAATGCATTTTTTGATGGATACGTCAACTCTAATACAATGTTAAATGACTTTGTTACCCAATATGACAAAGCAATCAAGACTAGGAGGGATGCAGAAGAAGACGAGGATTTCAAAACTAGAAATTCAAAAGCAAATTTGGAGACTAATCATCCAATTGAAACAAGAGGAGGGATATTCTTACTACCAAAATTTTCTACTACCAACTTACTACCTATCTAATCACCATTGGACCAATATTTTCTCTTTTTTCAAAAACTTTTTAACATTCTCTCTCTTTGATTCAATGGTGATTAGATAGGTAGTAAGTTGGTAGTAGAAAAATTTGATAGTAAGAATATCCATCCTCTTGAAACAATAGTTGGAGAACGCTACACAAAGAAATTATTTGAGATCTTTAAAAGGGAGTGGAAGGTTGCCTTGTTTGATTACTTTCACGAAAAGATCTCATCAAACGAAAATCTTATCAAGTACCAGGTAGGGTCTCGCGAAGTTGATAAAAAGTGGTGGGTGATCGTCGACTACAATTTCACAGAAACCTTCACAGTTATTGTTCATGTGCAAAATTTGAGACTATGGGGATTTTGTGTAGACATATTTTATACATCATGAAGAAGAAACAAATAATAATCCTTCCTAAAAAATATTTTTTGTTTAGATGGACAATGGATGTGTAACACCCCGTTACCGGACCGGTGTGTTAACAACAAATATGATATTAAGCGCAGTTACAATCACAGTAATTGAGTTAATTAATTTGCGGGCAACTTTTTTTCCTTTCAACACTTTCCTTTTAGTAAACCATAACCTTTTTTGTAATCAATTAAAACAACACTATAATTGTAAATGCAATACGCGGAATCATTCAATTTACCATTATCTCAAATCTTTCTTTTTACTCAACTCATTTAAACTTATCATGTTACTCTCACATCTTACCATGTTATAGTCTTATACATTAGCTACGCGTGGTTTCAAACCGCGCACCATTTGGAGTTCTATAGACTAAGTTAGGCCCCTTTGTTTTAGTCTAGAAAAACATGATTTTACAATTTTACACTGTGGTAATCGATTACCAAGGGGTGGTAATCGATTACCACCAGTTACCAAAATGAGGCAGTAGCCAATTTTCAATCCCTTGTTCTCAGGTAATCGATTACCAAGCTTGGGTAATCGATTACTCCACTAGGTAATCGATTACCGAGGCTCTGGTAATCGATTACCAGGCAGACAGAAGCAAGAATTTCGTCCCCTGTTGCATGATAATCGATTAACATGCTTGGGTAATCGATTACTATGCCTCAAAAATGACAGATGACAGCTTTTTCAGTTCAAAATGAGTGGTGTAATCCCTTCCTAACACCTTAATACTCCACATAAACCTTACACATACACTTATGTAGGCTCTAGGCCCTTTCATCATACATAATCTAATACCAATATATTATTTACCTTATTCACCAATTATGTTGCCATTTACACATCATATGGCTCATTTTACATCATGAATGTTCAATGCCACAAAATACATTAGGTGTGGCCATGGACAAGTCCCATGCTCACCCAAATAACAATAGAAACTAAAGGCATGAATATACATCAATTTTAAAGTACTCAACATATAGTCATGAACATACAAGGCATGGCATTTTCAACATGCACAAGTTCATGCTCTAAAACCAAAACATTAACAATATGCGAGGTGTATCCCAATCGGATCCTCTAACATACTGTGCCTCCTATATGCACCTTATGCTCCACTCCTCCAGGCTCAACCTAACCTGAAATGATGCCCCCAAACATGGGGTGAGATATACAAATATATCTCAGTAAACCAAGGGCCCTGGAGGCTTCTCCACCCCATGGCTCACTCAATGTGCAACAATAACATTATGTAAAAATGCATGACATACAATATCACGAACAACTGGAGACAAACCGAGAACATCCACAATTGGATTACGTTCAAGGACTCCATCTTATAACTCTCGAGACCTTCCTGGCGCCTCTCCCATGGTTGAGAAGACTCCATGGCAAAACCCAACTGGAACTCCTGATGAGCCCTATCCAGTGGAAGTCCCACGTTTGGATCATCCTGGTGCCGCTCCCAGAGTTGACCCCACGGCAAAACCCGACTGGAATTCCCAGCGGAATTATCCTGCGGATGTCCAAACCAACACACGTCAACTGGCCAGTGACCAAACAATTTCACACATAACATGCAATAAAGCATGAAACACATAATCACACAATGTCCAATGACACAAAATCCAACCACAACCTTCCACTAGGTGTGGTGGAGCACACAAGGGACTAAACCCCAGTTCCAAAGGTTACCTCAACACCGAGCCAATGCTCCGTACGTAAGCTCCAAGCTTAATCCGCTCCCATAGCGTCCAAGAGAGGCAACCTAAATTGATCAACAACAATGATCCGCCATCAATCACATATAGTCAATTATCTTCACAATAATGCTAACCAACATAACCACTTAAGCCTAAGGCTATTTTTCCATACCATTTTACTTCAATCTCTTTTATAGATCAATTTACCAAATACATCATGCATCACAATTCTTTCTTCTCATTCCACTATATCACACTATACCATCCTCCATTTAAACATCATTTTCAATCATTCAACCTCAACTACATCATTTTTGCATCATTTTTCCTCACTTTTCTTCATAATTCGGATTCTTCAAAAAGTATGCCCCAAGGCTTTTTCAATTCAATTTAACACTCTCATTCATCATATAATCATATTAACACATCATGCAACAACTTATCAATCCATTTCTTACATAATTCATTTTTCACAAATCTTAGGCATCATTCAAAAATCCTAAGTTATGAGCATTTTTCACCAATAATTTTTATTGCATTTCTAGCTCAAATACATCATTCTAAGACATAATCATCTAATACACATTTTCCATTTGAGCTCTCTAACATCACACATCTAAGATTAAAGACTTAGAGTTCATATTTCTAGATCTACAAAATCAACTGTAAAAACACTACAAATATACTCACAATCTACGGTAGACACTCCACCAAGGCTCCACCAAGCAAGGGAAGATCCAAAAACTTCAAAAACACCAAGAAATACCATTACTCGGATCTGAGTTTGCTCCTAAACGCAACAAGGAGATGATTTCAAGGCTTGGGAGTATCACCAATGGCTTTAGAAGGTGGTTTACAATAAATTTCAACACCAAAACCAAGTGATTTGGTGGAGAATAGCTCCCAAAGTGAAAAAGAAGAGAAATGGTGTGTTTGTGAAATGGGGAAGGGAAAGCTACGGGAGGGAGAAAGAAAAAGGAAAGAGAAGGCGTGGGGGAAAGTGTGCAACTGGGTTTTGGTCCCGCGGGTCCCACACGCGATTTAACTTTAATCCCGTCACTAACTCTGATCATAAATTCTTAATCTACTTATTTTTTCGGTCCATGACATATTTTTATTTCCTAAAAATATTGATAAAGATTTCACACTTATCGGTACACTCATACCGCAGTATTTTACACTAAAAAGTCACTATTCATCAATTTTTCACAATTTTGCCTATTCACTCAATTTTTCGCCCTGAGTCCATTTCCAGCATTATTTTTGTCATATGAAATCTCCAACTCAATTTTTATGCCTAAGAAATACATGGTTGGTCATTTACCATTTTGCCCTCGGTACTCATTTTGACCCCAATTTCAGGATTTTCACTAATCCTTCCATTTTAACCCACATTTTATCAAATAATTTCACATTTGAATTTACGAGGTGTTATAGGATGCAAGCTATAGCGCTGAAAATCTGGTAGACATTCATGCTGAAATAACTTCTAATGAAATCAGTGCATTGTTTTTGTGGTTAGTACGCTCCAAAAGCAATATAATTGTTTCTGAAGAAAAAGATTATATTTTTGAGATTAGAAGACTGGATGCTATCATTGCTGAATTTCAGCAACAATAATTGGAAAGAAAAAGAAAGAGAAATGAAGATGAACCAATACCTAGTATCGTCTCACAAGTTTCACTTATTAAAGATGTGCGCGATCCCACTCAATTTGTCAAAACTAAAGGGCCTCTTGAGGTTGCTTCACGTATAAAATCCAGTATAGAAATGTCATCAAAACAACAAAAGACTTGCAGTTATTGTGGAGGAAAGGGTCATAATAAGACTGGTTGTCAGAAGCAAAAGGTTTTTGTGTGGTTGATGTGTGTGTTTTTTTCATTGAACATTTAATTAATGTGTTGTTTTATTTGTAGATGGATATTGCAAGAGAGAAGCAAAATGAATAACAATTACGGTACATATTTTCGTGGTTTTATTCTGGTAAGAATTTATTTATTTATTTTAAAATGTATCATTTCAATGTTATACACATGTACTTAATTTATTTTTCTTATTTTTAGCTAATAATTAGAAGCTTTGCTGGAGATAGAAGTTGATGCAACTATTCTAATTTATTTAGAGAATAAAAGTTGATGCATGATGCTCACCGGCAAGTATACCGATCGCACAAGTAATAAAGAGATAAATAAAGTTCGTCTCCACAGGGATTGGGATCAAATATCAATTAAATTTTCTCTTAAAGAATGGAAGAACTCAAATAGGTTTTGTGACAAATATTGTCAATTTGGTGGAAATGAGAAGTGAAAATAAAAACTTATTTTTGGGATTTTTATGGATCAAGAACACAATAAAAATCACATGTGATTTAAAATATATGAGAAAAGCATTGTAGCCAAGATTCATTTACCAAATGATCTCCGCTTTTTACTCCAGATTGATTTACAATAATCATTTCTATAATTTCTCAGATAAATTATCATCTAAAAAGATTTAATAGTTAACCCTCAATTCCTTGCAGGGTTAACCCTTTAGCCCCAATTGGAACCCCAATTCCTTACAATGTTCCGCATGGATTTAAGCAATGAACGCGATAAATTAAGCATCTGCAATCAGATAAATGTCTATTCATAGCACGTATACAGATCATTACCCTACTCCCTTTCAAGATCAAAACCTCAATATTCCTATCTAGGGTTTTAATCCTTAGATTATTATCAACTATTAGAGTGATCAATTCTAACAAAGAAAAGATCAAATTTGCGCAGAGTAATGATAAAGATAATTATATAAACGAAAAAACTATAAATCAATCCTTCGTATCAAGGGTTCACATATGGATCGTGACCCTGACTACAATAAAGAGAATTAGCCAACCATTGACATGGCTGGAAATTCAATATACAACAAGAACATGAAAACAAAATAAGAAAAAGATGAAAAAGATGAACAAGATGAACAGTTCTTCAGCGCAGCCGTCAGTGTTATTTTCAGAATATCCGGATCTAGCAGGGTTGTGGCTAAGAGGGTCTATATATAAGACTCATTTTCCTTCTTCCAAAAATACCCTCGCACTGCACCGTATTTCTATCCCGCAAAACGGCGCCAGTTGGCGTCGATGTGGCGCTAGTCAGCGCCATGCTTCTGCCCAAAATTGCAAAGTCGGGACCGGTTGCATGTAAACTGGCGCCAGTTGGTGCCACCCTTTTACTTTTTGGGCCCCACTTGGCGCCATTGTCATTCTTTCAATAAAAGTGGCGCTACTTGGCTCCATTTTGGCGCCAAGTAGCGCCATGCTTCTGTCTTTTTTTTGTTTTTCAGCATTCGGCGCCGGTTGGCGTTATATTGGCGCCGCTTCCAAAGTAGCGCTGTGAAATCCGGAAATTGGCGGGGGTGTGCACCAGTGTGGTGCTGGTCCGCGCCATGCTTCTGGAATTTGTACTCCTCTCCAACCGTGTGGAATTGCGTCAACAAGCTTTTTATAATTTTCACTTCTTTTTCCTGTAAAAACACAACCAATAGGTGAAAAATATTATTGAAAAGAAAGAATCAATATAATTAGCAAATATGTATTTAAGTTGCTTTTTTATGAATTAATTCTTATCAATTCTAACACAGAAAATTACACCCAGAGGCACATCAATGCAGCTGTTTTAATTTATTTGAAATGACTTTGCAAGGAGTTGAGCTTTCCCAAAATATTTAGTCCCATTTAGTTTTTCTCTTTTGCGATTTTGATTTGACATTATCTTAAGTGATATTTCTCGGATCTGTCAAATGTTTGTAATATAATTGCTAAGTTGATTACTACATAATCAAAATTGTTTTTTGTTGGGGCGATCTATATAACCATTAGTTACTTGAGAAATATTGCAAGTATAATATTGAAGTTGATACAGATGTCCTAATTTTTGATTGCTTACGTAAGGTACAAATATTGCAAGTTTAACGCTAAAACAAAAGAAACAGAGGTCGGTTACCAATGATGTTCCCCATAGAATCCAGGTTTAATTGTACAACAACTAGACACAATACACTCATACTATTCATGCTTCAATTGATTGATATTTAACAAAGATGGTTTATCATACAGTACATTTGAATACAAATTCTTGCTTCTGCTGGAAAAAAGAAAAGCATAAAAAAGGTACTAAAATCCAGTTCCAATCTTATACTCAGCCCTTGCCATGATGATCCTGTCAACATAATAAATTACAAATAGTGTCAACAATCAGAAATAGCAAGGAAATATAATAGACCAAAAACAACCAGTGAAGAGAATAATGTTTCAAAGCTAAATTGAACGTGAGCTGGGTTCACATTAAAGGACAATTCTATTTAAGAAGTTAAACATGCATTTAGACAAATCACCTTTATAATCTGACTTGAAATTAATATGGCTGACTTCGGGGGTAATAGCATATATATGGCTAATTTCTTTGATTAATCCCATTAAAACATATTTAGCATTTGGTTCCAAATTTACATGGAGCTCCATGTGATGAGAACTGGACGTTATTGGGACAGATACTTTCAGAGGTATTTGGTCCTGTCAATGCAGCGAATACTATGACCTCCAACAACTTTTTTAAATAATAATCAAAACTAGTTTTTTACTTATCATATACCAAAACCTATACATAGGCAAGAAAGTTTAGGAATCTCTACCAGAATAGGGAAATATCTTAAATCATGGAACAACTGCGAAATGGTCTGATAAGGTCAGCTTAGGAATACAGAACACACTTAGAAGGAAAAATATGGTATGGGAAGAAACATACATTATAACACGCATCACCATATATTTCTCGAAGAAGAGCCATTGCTAGTTCTCTTTACCCGGAACCAGAGGGTCCTTTGAGCAAAATATGATGACAAGAGCCCTGAGAACTCTAAAAAGCAAGGTAACCTAAGCCAGAGATTATATATACAAGTAATAACATGAAGACTAGGATGTTTGGACTAAAAAAAGGAACTGAACAAATTTGCCTTAAATTTGAGAAAAACATATGAGCATTTGGAAACTTACTATTTCCTTGAGAAGTTGAGCTTCTTGTTTGTTGCAAATGAAGCCATTAAGTGAAGCATGTTTATGTTTATCTGCCCAGAATTGTGTGCCTACTATTTTTTTTATCTAAATGCATATTTTTCTAAAGTTATTAGGACATAATAACGAGCTTATCCATTTGTTATTGTTGTTCAGGATTTTTTCAGGTCAATACCAATTGAGTAATCTGAATCACTCAAAAATTGGCATAATTATGAAGGTATATTCTCCAATAAATCTCTCTCAAAATAGGTCCGTTAGCTTGTGCATGGTAATTACTTACAAAATAATTTTGAAGGCTCTGGTTCTTAGAATTCAGGCAATTTAAAATCAATATTCCAAGATCAAAGTACCTTTAGTGGTCGTCAGTGGTCACTTTCGGATGGAAATTTCTTGAGGACCATGATGGGAAGAGAGAAAATGAGCAAAAAAAATGCATAGATCCATTTTTTTGGTTTGCCTTGTATTGAAATTTAACTTGTTTTTATCAGAATATGGAGGCAACAAGGATAGAATTCCAGACAACTTAATCTTAGGCTCTAATGCCATGTGATATAACCAATCCCCCCAAAAGCTTAAAGTGTTGGGTGAAGGTACATGAATAATCTTATTACATCTATTATTAGAGTCAAAACAAGAATTGCTCCACTACCTTATACATATAAAATGAAAAGCTAAAAGCCAAAATTAAAATTTAAAATAAAAGAGAGAGACCACAAAATCCAAGTCAACATCTAAACTTATTCGGCTGTGATGACATTTGGGTCATATTTATCACTCAAAGACAATCATAAGTAAGCCATGTACAAACAATGACATATGCATACATTTTTTTAGTAGACTAGTTTTTATCAATTAATCCTTATCTAGATAAATGCAAAATGCATAATGGTAAACTAAATCCCATACTGAATCACATGTCATATTTTTTTCGTAACAAATGATCATATTAAGTGAATTGTAAGCTGTAGTGTAAACATGTTTTTAAAATATAGGACTCACAAAGAACCAGACTACACTGTTGGTAATGGAGCCACAAAAGACTTGTTTATTTTGTTAGTCAATGATTGCATATGATATTGGATTTTGCTCTTTCACTAAAGTCCAATTGGGTCTAGAGTCTAAGAAGAGCCCAAGAAACCTAAAGTCCATTCTGCTCAGGGTTAGGGTTTCTTGGAACCCATATTTATTCTACGCTTATGGTCATCAGTCTCTCGAGATTTTTCTTGGTGGTTGCAGAGGCTGAGGTAAGGTCATATTGATAAGAAAAGTTCGTCTCCACAGGGACTGGGATCTAATATCAATTAAACTTTTTCTCAAAGAATGGAAAAATTCAAATAGGGTTGTGACAAATATTGTCAAATTGATGGAAATTCAAATCTGAAAATAAAAGACTTATTTTTGTATTTTTGTTTTGAGAAATGATTTGTAAAAAGGATATGAGAAAAGCATTGTAGCCAGGGTTCATTCACCAAATGATTCCCGCTTTTTACTCCAGATTGATTTATAATAATTATTTGTATAATCACTCAGATAAATTATCATCTAAAAAGATTTAGTAGTTAACCCTTAATTCCTTGCAGGGTTAACCCTTTAATCCCATGAGCAACCCCAATTCCTTGCAATGTTTCTCATGGGATCAAGCAATGGGCGCGATAATTTAAGCATCTGCAATCGTATACACGTCTATTCCTAGCACGCATACAGATTGTTATCTTACTCCCTTTCGAGATCAAAACCCCAATATTCCTATCTAGGATTTTGATCCTCAGAATATCCCCAACTATCAGATTGATCAAATCTAACAAAGGGAATATAAAATTCGCACAGAGTAAAAATAAAGATAATTATATAAACCAAAAATCACAAATCAATCCTTCGTTTCAAGGGTTCACATATGGATCGTGACCCTGACTACAATAAAAATGATCTAGCCGATCAACATACTGATCGCTGATCTAAAATTTAACATAAACTAAAAATAAAATAGAAAGAAAAAGAAGAAGATGAAGAACGAAGAATGCGAAGAACTCCACAGCTGCCCCTTTCTTCTCCCGGTCCAGATCTGAATGAATGGAATGGTGGAGGGCCACCCTTTTTATACTTGAGTTTCTGGGCGTGGTCCATGTGATTTTGCATGTATAGATAAGGATGACACTTCAGCGTGATGTAATGCTGACAAAGCATCCTATCTTTATTTGTTGCAGTGCCAGCTGTGCTTTGACTCAGCGCTTTGATTGCAGATTCTTTCCTTAATTGCTTCAGCGCTAATTGAGGATAGTTTGACATGTGATTTAAATGGTGCAGCATTGATCAAGGATAATTTGGAATTTGACATGATGAGCTTTAAATGCTGATCCGTGTGCTGTTCCTCTCAAAGTGTCTAGATCTGCCTCCCAATTTCTGAGTTCCACCTTCGGGTTTTGTGAAGAGTTCTATTTGTACGACTCTTTTTTTTCTCGCACAGCACAGTGATTCTTTCCCGAAAATGTCGTGAAACGTATAACTGAAAATTTAATTAAAACTTATTACGTAACTGAAGAATTAAATTAAAACTTATTACGTAACGTAAGAATTAAATTAAAAACAGTTTTGAATTCAAATTTTGAAATCAAATTTTAAATTCAACATTTCACTTCTTTTTTTATGTAAAAACACAACTAACAGGTGCATATTATTGACATACAAAGAATCAACATAATTAGCAAATATGTATTTAAATTGCTCTCTTATGACTCAATTCTTGTCAATTTTAAGACAGAAAAATCACACTTGCCAGAGGCACATCAAACCATTCCCAGATTTAAACGTTGCTGTCCCCAGCAATGTAAAAGACTTAATCCAGGAAATATTCGCTTAATCCAACATAACAATCATAGACATTATCAGATACAATATGCCATGCATGCCTGACTCAATATCATGAACTTCCAATAATGCCATCAGCTTCTTAAATATACAAGTCTACATTGATTACCCCTCACACAGATAAATAATGTTCACTCAACACTCAGTGTTTAAGGGTATCATGAGCACTCAAATACTCAAAGCTATAACACTACCATATGCTTGATTATATTCTCAAAAATTCTTAAAATTGAAGAATCAAACACATGCATTAATTGATCAAAAGGACTTCACAGGTTGTAACTTTGGCTGGGGTAATAGGTAGGAAAATTTGGATAGTAGCTCAAACAACCAAAAGATTGAAAACTGATATTATTTCACTTTTAACATATTCAATCAATTGTTTTGCTCCACTAACATTCCCACAGAATTTCGGGAATTAATTCCTTTTAACCACCTTTTACTCTTTTCCTTTTTTCTTGCTTTCTTTTTTTTTCTTTTTCATTTTGCCCATTTTCTCTCTCTTTTTTTTTTTAAGGGCATAGATGACTTCTTTTTTTTTCATCCCTTAATTACTTGACCATTGTGGAACTCACCTCAATTTCTTTATTTTATTTTCAACACATTCAATGATTCAATCTCAATCAAGGTAAGTCACAAAAAATGGATATAGGCTAAGCCATCAATCAGGCCACAGGTCATTTATCAAGAATTAAGTTCAGGCTCAAAGGGCTAGCAAGGGAAAATCTCATACAGGTGGGTTATTTTGGCCAATAGCAAATAAGAACAAAATGCCTTTATCATATCAATTAATGCATGCATAATAGAGAAACAAATCAAGTTCTAGAGTATTACAACAGTGAGGCCTCTCAACAAAAATTTCAGTGTTTAGGCTCAAAACCTCACAGCTATAGTATCAATGCAGACTCAAGAAAATTGACTTCAGACATTATCATAATTTCACAATATTAACTCAGACAAACGAGCAATCATGCAATCCAATTATGCCTATGCAATGTTATGCCAGAAAGTCATACAATATATTTCTTAAGAATTTAATCATGTACATTAACAAGATGAGCACATTTAAACCTGGGATAACACATTTTCTTCTTTTTTTTTTTATATAGCACACAAAATAACTAAGAAAATTAAAAGAGTTAGAATATCTCCCCTGATAGAAGAATTGCAGTTCTAAGGTGCAAGCCAACCATTCCCAGATTTAGAGCATTGATGTCCTCAACAATAATTAAACCCCACGAAGGAAGAAAATCCTGCACAATAGAACAAATAGTGGCATATAGAAGAAACTATAATGCACACATTAAAACATCAGAGAAAAATATACCAACACAAAATAACTTAAAAATACGAAACAGAAAAATAAACTAATATACAAGATCTCCATCAGCAAGGAGATAAGATCAGTCCTCCATGTCATCCCCCTCAGCAGTGTGGGATGACTCAGCAAATGAAGGGTCTGGTGGTACTGGTTGCCTTGGTGTATGGGACCACCATTCCCAGATTTGATCCAAACCATGGATCCATGTTAAGAATTCTTTGAAACTTTGATTTTTCCGAGAGATAGAGTCTCGGTGTCTCTTGTCAAATTTCAGCTCCCGGTATCTCTTCCAACTTGTATCAAAGAATTTCACTACTTCCTTTCTTCTTACCTTCTTCTTTGTAGGAGTACGCCTCTCTTGAAGCGTTCTCACCTCTTTGACATCATCATTTCAATTTTTAGGAAGATCTTTCACTTCCACTTTTGGGTTTCCATTTTCTTTGGCATCATCTTTTAAATTTTGAGGAAGCTCAACCGCTACATCTTGTTCTTCCGTTACAACTTCAAGATTAAAACAATCGTCTTTGTGAGAAGACTGTTTTAAAGAATCAAAGACATGGATAGTAACGGTTTCATCATTCATTCTTAGCTCTAGCTTCCCGCTTTCCACATCAATCAGTGCACGAGATGTAGCTAAGAAAGGTCTACCCAGCAAAAGTGGCATTTCAGCTCCTCCTTCCATATCCAACACTACAAAATCAGCAGGGAAGATGAACTTGTCTACCTTCACAAGAACATCTTCTATTATTCCACTAGGCTTTCTTACAGACTTATCAGCAAGTTGAAGAGATGCCAAAGTGGGTTTCAAATCAGTTATCCCCAAAGATTTACAAACAGACAAGGGCATTAAATTTATACTTGCCCCAAGATCACACAAGGCTCTACCAAATTTGGTGTTCCCAATTTCAATAGGAATATTGAAGCTTCCTGGATCATGACGCTTAGGCGGGAACTTCTTTGTAATTATAGCACTACACTCTTCAGTGAGTGTCACCGTTTGGCATTCCTGCAACTTGTGCTTCCTTGACAAGAGGTCCTTCATAAACTTGGCATAATTGGGCATGCCAGCCAAGGCTTCAGCAAAAGGAATATTTATATGTAATTTCTTGAAAATATCAAGAAATCTGCCATATTGTTGCTTTTGAGCATCCTTATTGAATCTGCCAGGATAAGGTGCCATGGCTCGCACATATTCAGGACTCAGCTCAAACTTCTTCTTTTCAGCAACAATAGGAGGCTCTTTTTCTTCACCTTTCTGAATAGGTGTTTGGACATTAGAAGGAATCTCCTCTTCTTTTTCTGGCTCCTCCACCACCTTAAGCTTTTCTGGAGCTCCTACCACCTTACCACTTCTAGTTGTGATAAACATACAATCCTCCTTGGAATTTTTAAATGTGTTACTAGAGGAAGTGCCTGGATTTTTATCAGCAACTTGCTTAGCCAGCTGGCCAACTTGATTCTCTAAATTCCTGATAGAAGCATTCATGTTTTTAGTGGTGGCCCTAGTCTCTTCCATGAAGGCATTGGAGTGTTGGGCCATTTGTCCAACTAACCTTTCCAAATCAGAAGGCTCCTTAGCTTGGACTGGTGGAGGCTGCAAGTAGTTGTTGGAATTGTAATCCAGTCCTGTGCCTTGAGTTCTCCTCTGAAAATTGTTATTTGCAGAAGGGAAATTCTGATTCCTAGGAATGTTTCTTGGTGGAGATCTTTGCTCGTACCATACTCCATTCACTTGCACTTGTTGAGGAGAATCAGAAGATAACAAAGATGAGCATTCATTGGATTCATGCTCACCCTTGCAATATTCACAAACCACAGATGCAACTTGCATAGTGGAAAGTTGCATCTTGTCCAGCCTTGAGGTCAAATTTGCTAGCTGTTGTGCTAACAATTTATTTTCAGCCAGAACCGCATCATTGTTATCCAGGTGTAGAATCCCTCTCTTAGGCTTGGCTGTCAAACATTCATTTTCATTGGCAGCCATTCTTTCTATTAACTCAAGAGTCTCATTTGCTCTCAAGGATTTGATGCTACCACCTGCTGCACCATTCAGCACCATCCGAACTTCAGGTTTACACCCATTGAAAAAAATTCGGACCTGATCACCATTGGTCATGGGGTAATGAGGGCATCTCCTCATTAGATCCTTGAAGCGGTTCCAGGCTGCACACATAGTCTCACCCTCAGCCTGGGTGAAATTGGTGATATCATTCACCATCTGGTTAAACCTCTCCATGGAAAAGAACTCAGCAAAGAATTTATTTGAGAGACTCTCCCATGATGGAATACTTCTTGCTGGTTGCCTTTCCAACCAATTCAAAGCTTTCCCTTTAGAGCAAAGGGAAACAGTCTCAGCCTGACTGCATCATTGGACACCTGGGGGTGTTTAGTGGAGTCACAGATCATCAGAAATCTGTCAATGAACCTGTGAGGGTCCTCATCAGCCTCTCCACCAAACTGAGCTCTCTCCACCAATTGAATATTGGAAGACTTAAGCTGCCAATTATTGTTACCAATATCAGGTTGAACAATGCTTGAGTTAGGCATATTAAAAGATGGAGTCAGAATAGTATCCATGAATGGATTGTCTGCATCATTGTTTGATGCCATGATTTGTGATTCTTCAGGCAGAGTTTCTAACTCGTTGAATGTAAGCTTCTTTCGACCAAGTTTTCTGTTCCTCTTTTCTGCTCTAGTGATTTCCAAATTAAGTGGAAATTCTGGGATTGTACCTCGCATACAACTCAAAAAAGAGATCAGTAGCACTTTGCTCAAAATAAAAATCAAAAAAATTAAAATAAATAAAGAAAATAAAAAATAAAATTCACAAATATTCACAAATCCAATCCTAAAGATCAAGATTATATGATATAAGATAAACCAATCCCCGGCAACGGCGCCAAAAACTTGATGCTCTCCGGCAAGTATACCGATCGCACAAGTAATAAAGTGATAAGAAAAGTTCGTCTCCACAGGGACTGGGATCTAATATCAATTAAACTTTTTCTCAAAGAATGGAAAAATTCAAATAGGGTTGTGACAAATATTGTCAAATTGATGGAAATTCAAATTTGAAAATAAAAGACTTATTTTTGTATTTTTGTTTTGAAAAATAAAACAATAAAGAAAATTGATTTGTAAAAAGAATATGAGAAAAGCATTGTAGCCAGGGTTCATTCACCAAATGATTCCCGCTTTTTACTCCAGATTGATTTACAATAATTATTTGTATAATCACTCAGATAAATTATCATCTAAAAAGATTTAGTAGTTAACCCTCAATTCCTTGCAGGGTTAACCCTTTAATCCCATGAGCAACCCCAATTCCTTGCAATGTTTCTCATGGGATCAAGCAATGGGCGCGATAATTTAAGCATCTGCAATCGTATACACGTCTATTCCTAGCACGCATACAGATTGTTATCTTACCCCCTTTCGAGATCAAAACCCCAATATTCCTATCTAGGATTTTGATCCTCAGAATATCCCCAACTATCAGATTGATCAAATCTAACAAAGGGAATATAAAATTCGCACAGAGTAAAAATAAAGATAATTATATAAACCAAAAATCACAAATCAATCCTTCGTTTCAAGGGTTCACATATGGATCGTGACCCTGACTACAATAAAAATGATCTAGCCGATCAACATACTGATCGCTGATCTAAAATTCAACATAAACTAAAAATAAAATAGAAAGAAAAAGAAGAAGATGAAGAACGAAGAACGCGAAGAACTCCACAGCTCCCCTTTCTTCTCCCGGTCCAGATCTGAATGAATGGAATGGTGGAGGACCACCCTTTTTATACTTGAGTTTCTGGGCGTGGTCCATGTGATGTTGCGTGTATAGATAAGGATGACACTTCAGCGTGATGTAATGCTGACAAAGCATCCTATCTTTATTTGCTGCAGTGCCAGCTGTGCTTTGACTCAGCGCTTTGATTGCAGATTCTTTCCTTAATTGCTTCAGCGCTAATTGAGGATAGTTTGACATGTGATTTAAATGGTGCAGCGTTGTCAAGGATAATTTGGAATTTGACATGATGAGCTTTAAATGCTGATCCGTGTGCTGTTCCTCTCAAAGTGTCTAGATCTGTCTCCCAATTTCTGAGTTCCACCTTCGGGTTTTGTGAAGAGTTCTATTTACAAGACTCTTTTTTTCTCGCACAGCACAGTAATTCTTTCCAGAAAATGTCGTGAAACGTATAAATGAAGATTTAATTAAAACTTATTACGTAACTGAAGAATTAAATTAAAACTTATTACGTAACGTAAGAATTAAATTAAAAACAGTTTTGAATTCAAATTTTGAAAAAATTTTGAATTCAAAATTTCACTTCTTTTTCCTGTAAAAACACAACTAAAAGGTGCATATTATTGACATACAAAGAATCAACATAATTAGCAAATATGTATTTAAATTGCTCTCTTATGACTCAATTCTTGTCAATTTTAACACAGAAAAATCACACTTGCCAGAGGCACATTTTAACTTAAGGGGGATTTTGCGGTCACACAAAAATCCAGATGCACTGCGCCATTTCATCCACCCTGCTCTGATTCCGTGATTTACATCCTCATCAATCTCTCCACATTTTTGTAAAATGGAGCCCAAGTATTTAAAAGCATCTTTTTTGGGTACCTCTTGACCACTTAAATGCACGGGCTCTTGGTCCTCATCTCGTACCAGAGAAAATTCAGATACTCAGTCCTGCTTCGACTTAATGTGAATTCTTTGGATTCCAATGTGCTTCTCCACAATTCAAGTTTTCTATTAACGCCCTCCTTGCTCTCCAATAAGCACAATATTGTCTGCAAAAAGCATACACCATGGCACTTCCTCTTAAATATCTTTTGTTAGTTCAGCCATAACTAAGGCAAAGAGATAAGGACTTAGAGCCGACCCTTGGTATACACCAACCGTGATAGGAAAATAACTTGATGTTCCGTTACAAGCTTTTACACATGTAGTGGCCCCATCATACATATCCTGGATTGCCTTTACATACTTTGATGGAACCTTTTTCTTCTCCAGAACCCACCATAAAACTTTCCTTGGAACCCTATCGTATGCTTCCTCAAGGTCTATGAACACCATATGCAAAAGTTTGAAGATGGCGATGGCGCAAATACATTCCGTGCTTTTAACCCAACGCAAGCCGAAGAAACTTATTCAATGGTTACCGTTAACCGCTTTTGGTCTCAAATCTTTGGGGTTGCTTTTTCCAATAAATGTTGGTTACATTTCTTTATGGTATTTGTACCAGTAACTGGTTTATGGATGAGTGATCTTGGAGTAGTCGGCCTGGCCCTAAACCTACGTGCCTATGACTTCGTTTCTCAAGAAATCCGGGTAGCGGAAGATCCAGAATTTGAGACTTTCCACACAAAAAATATTCTCTTAAACGAAGGTATTCGTGCGTGGATGGCGGCTCAAGACCAGCCTCATGAAAACCTTATATTCCCTAAGGAGGTTCTACCACGTGGAACGTTCTTTAATGGAACTTTAACTTTAACTGGTCGTGACCAAGAAACTACCGGTTTCGCTTGGTGGGCGGGGAATGCCCGACTTATCAATTTATCTGGTAAACTACTAGGGGCCCATGTAGCCCATGTCGGATCAATAGTATTCTGGGCTGGGGCAATGAATAGAGATAGACACAAAAGTTTTACATGACTTTTTCAGGTAAAATTTTAACATAAAGATGGTCTATTCCCAAAAGTACCTCCCTCACCCTTGAAAAGATTTATTTAGAAACATAATCGTACAAATACTGCTTTGCTTAAACTTTGGTCTCATTTAGCTTTGGTCATGTCACGATTGTATATTAGCAATCTCTTTAGTTTCTCTATTTTTATTCATCTTCTTTACTCTGGTAACCTTCCATCCAGTTCTTGTCATTTATAATATCCGGCCAACTTGAATTCCCTACGGAGGCCTTTCCAATGAAAGTCCTCTATGGAAAATATGACCATAATCTACTGGCCAGAGATACAGGTATAATCACACATATACCAAACAACATCCACAATGCATGATCATATTATAGCACATATTATTGCACTCAATAACTTCCAACTACTACCCCACAGGGCATAGTGGAGCATACACGAGGATTAACCCCAGTACAAAGGGATTACCTGTTAGAAGTTCCCAAGCTAGGTAGTTTCAATCACAAGTTACTTCACACTTCAACTTTCACAAGAAATGCCTACAAAAAATGGTCATTCCCACAATTACAATGTGCATCATGATAACTCAATTAGTTATTCAATCAATCACACAACAAAATAAGTCATCACTTTTTAAAATCCTTATGGTCAAGGACCAAAGACAATCCAAAAGGCTCCAATGTTAGTCCTCTACGATTGTGTCTGAGGGAGGCAACCTACAATGATCATCAATTACTTGTCCAATAAGTCACAAGCAATAACACAACACAACAACCTCCACTCCAATCCCTAATCTTCGGCCATCAAGATCCAAATGCCCATATTTTGTTGTTAATTTTATTCAACCATTCTTATAGTTCCCTTAGCCACATATAACACCATACCAACCCACACATACATTAAATCATCACTTAGCACAATTTTTCCTCATTTAAGCCTATAAGGCTGAAGGGTTGGCATACAAGGGGCAAGGGATCTTTCTTGCATTTTAAAGGTTCTAGGCATTCACATAGGTCCATCTTAATTGGTCCAAACACTCACCACATTCACTCGTCAAGCCAACACACAAGTTTGCACAATTTCCCTCAAAACTCCCTACATGGCCGAATCCAGACCTTCCATAATCCATGGGATTTTCAATTGATTTTCAAGTATTTAATGCATCATTCATCATGCAATCAACTATCCTTACTATTCCATAACTCATTTTGATCATCTTCATTAATTTTTTGTATAAGAAAACTATGTTCATCCATCAAAATTTCCTAAGTTGAACAATTCCAAATGCCTTAAGATTTTATTGGATTTTCTTACACAAGACATCATTCTAAGCAATAAATTCCAAAGGGACCATGTCATTTAAAGCCTCTAAATAGCTCTACTCAACAACACATGTTCAAAAACATACTTCAAATTTCAATCAACTAGAAAACTTAACCAAAACCAAGAAAACTCACCACCAATCTAGTCACAAGACTCTAAGGAATGAGTTTCAAGTGTACAACCAAACAAAACAAGCACTTATTACCAAAAAAAAGCTCCAATTCCCATGATTTTCTCCAAAACCACCACCCTCACCACAAAATGTTCTCCTCACACACTCACTTTTAGGAGGACTTTATGACATGAATAATGTTCACAAGAGGGAGGGGAGCAACTTTGATATTCAACAATTTTCGATTTGATGAGTGGAAGTGAGTGAAATCAAGGTAACAAGAAGCTTGCCCTTTCTTTCCATGGTGGTTGCATTTTTGGTTCTGCATAAGGGAGGAAGATGATGTTCCAATCAATTTGGACATGTATTCATTTAGTCACTTAAGTGGGGGTGGGTCCCACAAGTGTCACCTCAACTTAAACTTACATACTTAACCCACTAATCTCTAATAAATCCATGAAGCATCCATTTAATAAAAATTTAAACATTCACCATAGTCCCTTAATTTCACTTTAACAGATGAATCTAGAGTTTTCCGGTAATTTGGTGAAGTTATTGTTTTACTTCTAGCGTTGCACTGTTGGCACGCTTCCCTAAAAATTCTAAAATCCACCAAATAATACCACCAATCATATTTCTTGATTCTAAGTACATTTTCCAACATATATTCCATCTTAGAGCAGTAATCTTATTTTTCACGTTTATTTTGTGCAATTGAACCATAGTATTTTTACACGGTAAAAATACTATCATCATGTGACGCCCAGTCGCTTCAAAAATCAACGACTATCCCCACATACTAACACGAGACTTTTCAGTGAGCTTTTTCCTCACTCGCACACTTCCTGGGAAAACTTCCCAGGAGGTCACCCATCCCAGAATTGCTCCAAGTCAAGCACGCTTAACTGTGCAGTTCTTCCGTTCCGGGCTACCGAAAAGAAGATGCATCTTATTAGTATAGGTAGTACCTGTTAGCATATGGGTGTCCTAGAGACAATCTTTTGATTAAATAAAGGACACTAGATGTAGAACTTTGTTTGTTGCAAATAAATGTAAGCACTATTTATTTAGTTTCATATTGTGTCTCGATATTACTGTTAATATTATATGAATAAACTAGATAAACCCCTTGGAATAGAACAGGTATCTCTTGAGTATCGGTGATGAGATCACGATCATGAGGATTCAAGGATATTGCATGTCTATTCCTAATTATTTGTTCCTAGTCTAGAGACACTGAGTTTGGGGATCAGTGATCTCGAGTAAAGACTAGTACGACTTATCTACTTGTATATGGATACAAGGTAAAGACCTCATGAGCTGCAGATATGGAGATATCTTAGCTAAAGTCGTGGGTGGACCTATAAGAGTATAGCTCGCACTGAACAGACCCAAAAAGAGACTCTATGAGGAAATCTCACAGATAGTGTCATTAGAGTAATCTCTTTATGTTTGGGTGTGTCTTTCCTTAGACCAGAAGTTATTACCTAGACTGTATTCTTGAAGGCATGTTTTGATTGTATACCTCGTCTGCCTGAAACATGGAGACTCATAGGTATACTGTTGGGCGTGTCCTTAAAGGGCACAAGGGCTAGGGTAATAAGCTGAAGGATTCGTCAAATCTCTGTGAGAGATTAGGTTATCTGTAAACCGGAGAAATCGGGATGACATTTACAGGGACTCGGGAATCTATGCATAGTAAAAGAGATCATGAGATGATCTGCCTTTAGAGTCAGTAAATTGAAGATTCCCTATTTCGAATAAAGTTTACCCTAAACCGCAGGGGTTGATACATTTCCTTACCCTAGGTTAATGGGAAGATAACCGAGACGAAGGGAAATACATACTGTAACCAAATATGTGCAATAGGTTGATCAGGTCATTAATCTGACTAGTTCTGGGGCAACAAAGCATTGCTAGTGCTCTGTGTTGTCATTAATTGGGTTGTGGGCTTGTTGGGCCCAAGCCCAGTTATGTCAGAAGCTAAGTTGGACCTAATGGGTCACACACTAACACCTTGTAGTCATGATGGACTAGCTTTAAAGGTATTGGGCCTAATAATGTTATTAGCCCAAGAAGCTGTTTGGAAGCCCACCTAAATGGGTGGGTGGTGCATGGAGTTTAGTAATGGGCTTGGATAGTCCAAACCATTACTAATTAATTTAATTAGTTAAATTAATAATCAAATATTTGAATTTCGAATTTTGAATTTGAAATTTGAATTTTGAAATTTGAATTTAGAATTTGAATTTCGAAATTCGAATTTTGAATTTGAAATTTGAAATTTGAAATTTGAAATTTGAATTTTGAAATTTGAATTTGAATTTGAATTTTGAAATTCGAATTTTGAATTTGAAATTTGAAATTTTGAATTTTGAATTTGAATGTTTGAACGTTTGAATTCAAGTGTTTGAATTCGAATTTGAAAAGTTGTTTCATAACAAAAGGATAAGACAGGATCTTATTGGAGCATATTCCTTGGATGAAGAATCATCTTTGGAGGCTCTCCCTAGGCTGTTTGGTGCGCAACTTTTAGGTGATAAGAGTGTTATCTTATCACTTAAAACAAACCTCCATTCAGATTTGGTGGTTGAGGGAATCAGTGGGTGAGTTGATTCAAATTTTGAATGCAACTACTCAATGTATTTGGACCCTTTCTAGGGCTGAATTATGCGCATGAGAACTATATACTATATGATAGTTTATGAATTTAAGTTTAAATTAATTTGAATTTAAATTCATGTGGATAAGATTGGAGGTTGTTGGCAAAGTTAGTTTTGCAACAGCTCCACCTTATCACACTGTTTCATGCGCAACTTTCAAAGAAATTTGAAAGTTTATTTTCATTTTGAATGATTGAATTCCCTCCTCCTCTCCAAAGGGTGCGCATAAATATGACATGTTCCTCACCTTAGGTTCAAGTGAAAACCTAGCCAACTCTCCTCCATCTATGCACCATTCTGTAGGGTAGCTCAGTACACCTTTCCAAACAGGATACCTGGCCTCCACCTTCACCACTTGTGCGCATAGCAAGCCTCATTGTGGTGTTCATTTGGTGGCTTTCAAGAAAGAGTTCTTGCATCATAGACGAACGGTGGTGTGGATCACCATTAGAGGGTTTGAACCCTTCAAGCCTGACATCTGATCTCCCTGACTGATCAGGCCAAAACAAGGTAACATCATGCTGTCTTAAAGCATGAACCTATATGTGCATGTATGTTCCTCAGTAAAATTTTTGTTTTACACCTTACATGCATCGGCCTTCAAAGGCCAGTTTACTTTCAGTACCAATCACTACAAGAAAAGGAGTATTTTGTGGCGGTCAAATTGCCATTTTGAGGCGGTTTAAATCGTCGCTAATTCAATCATCGGGAGGGAATCAACAACGGTTGAAACTAACCGCTGGAACAACCGACGCGATCAATATAACGACGGTTACCAAGGCGGTGTGGCTGCCACATAATGATGGTCGAATTTACTATGTATTACTATTGGAGGCGTTTGAGAACCGCCTCTATATAAGTCACGTGGATTTTGGAGTCGGTTTGAAACCGCCTCTGTATTTCATTTCGGAGGCGGTTCATCACAGCCTCTAAATAAATAACGTGGCCTTTGGAGTCGGTTTGAAACTGCCTCTGTATTTTCTTTTGGAGGCGGTTCGTCACAGCCTCAAAATAAATAACGTGGCTTTTGGAGTCGGTTTGAAACTGCCTCTGTATTGTCTTTTGGAGGCGGTTCATCACAGCCTCAAAATAAATAACGTGGCTTTTGGAGTCGGTTTGAAACTGCCTCTTTATTTTCTTTTGGAGACGGTTCGTCACAGCCTCTAAATAAAAAATGTGGATTTTGGAGTCAGTTTCAAATCGCCTCTGTATTATCTTTTTGAGGCGATTCATCACAGCCTCTAAATAAATAACGTGGCTTTTGGAGTCGGTTTGAAACTGCCTCTATATTTTATTTTGGAGGCGGTTCGTCACAGCCTCTAAATAAATAACGTGGATTTTGGAGTCGGTTTCTAACCGCCTCTGTATTATTGAAATAATAATTTTAATTTAAAAGTAATAATTTAAAAATTAATTTGAAATTTAATTTTCGGTATATGAAAAATATATTTCAAAAATGCAATTTTTTGAAATTTGAATAATAGTGATTTGTTATTATTTTATTATTCAAATACTTTTTTATTTTATAAATTTATTCAAATATTACTAGCAATGAAACCATGATGACATGTCGTCCAAATATAATTAGAATTATTAACTAAAAAGGATCATTCATAAAATTGTCATAAAATATAAAATGTCATTTATCATAATGTTCAAAAACATCAAACCTAATGTTTTGCACTATCATCTAAATAAAAAGTATGGATTACAAAAAAATCTAACAAAATATCTTCACAAAGTATTGTAGTCTAAACCAAAAGTAAAGATCACAAAAAAGTTCAACAAAATGTATCCCTAATAGCACTATAATCTACACACAAAATAATGATCCCAAAGTACTGTTGTAATCTAAACAAAAATTAAAGATCACAAAAATATCCAATAAACCGTCATTCCAAAGTTTTCAAAATATGTAAAATTTAAATGTTATTAAAAGTGTTAACTAAAAACGGTTATTCATAAAAATGTCGTAAAATATAAAATGACTTTCTTTATAAAAAAAGATGGTTGAAACAAAATCTAAATGACCTCCAATGTTCGAAAACACCAAAGCTGGTGTTTTGTACTATCATCTAAACAAAAAGTGTAGATTGCAAAAGAGTCAAACATAATACCATCCCACCATAATGTAATATAAACCAAAACTAAAGACAACAAAAAAGTCCAACAAAATGTAATCCCATAGTGTTGTAATCTAAACAAAAAGTAAAGATCCTAAAGCACCGTAATCTAAACAGAAATTAAATATCACAAAAAAGTTGAGCAAAATGTCATCCCAAGTTTTCAAAATAGCCAGAATTCAAATGTCATCCATGAAAATGTCATCAAGAGGAGTTTCTAATCCTTCATTTTGGCGTTCTTGTGTGGTTGGTCTGCAAATGTTTGGATCATAGCTGGCTGATGAAGACCTTCTAATATCGACAGGGGATTCTAAATCTGGAGTCTACAAAAACCAAATTAATTATTTTAATGACAAGTGAAGACCTTTTTGTAAAACGAAAAACACAGACAACATTTAAATTGAAATAAATTACAAGTACCATAAAAGCAAAGATAACTTGCAAGCTACATTTCATTAACTACACATAAATAGCATGAGTCATGGTTGAATAGAAACTGAAATCTGAGTTATAAAAGTTGTGAGTCATGCCTGATATCACTTTAGAGACTTATCAGACATCTTTTTTTTTTTTTTTGTTCCTTTCAATTTAACATCAATGTTAATAAACACACACACACATGCCAAGACAAAGGTCAACCAACTCAAAAGGCTGAACCTTAATTAATTTAGACAACAACCATAACAATTTAATAAATTTCTCATATCAACAATTAACTTGTTTCCAAATGGAACAATAGCAAACTCATTGAAATAAATAAGACTCTGCACTAAAATTTTGCACTTATAGCACATTAAAGACCCCTTTCAAAATCTCACCATGAAAAATAGTACACCAAAAATATCATTGTGTAAAACAACCATAGTTAAACTACAATGCCTGATGAGGTCCATTGGGTGTAATATTAGATGGCATTCAACCTCCAAAGCTTTGGACCAAGTATGCAACTGTATCCTCTAATGATTGAATTTTAGATTTCAGCTCCTTAATTTCATTTTGTGTGGCTGTTGAACTGGTACCAGCAGAACTAGAACCAAAAACTTGGGAAGGAAAGACACCAAATCCCATTCCCCGTACACGATCTGGGTGCTCCTTCCAAAAAACATGAATGTATGCTTCTTCTTGAGTCATACTTCCATCATTTTGAGCAGCTAGTAATAAACCCTACAAATATTTGCATTGGTCATTGAATTGCACAATAACACATCATGAATTATATTCCAAATAAAAAATATATTGTACTTACATTTTTTTGTCTGGCCTCTGCGTTAACAAATGTTCCATCTTTCTTTATATGTGATTCAACATACATTTCGGCTCTTGATATCGGGTGGCCTAACTCAATTTCCTAAAAATAATAAAAAAATGAGCAAAGACCATGCGATGACAAGAACAACAATGATCCTCGTCGTACTGCAAATCAGCATCACCGTCTCGATCCGCCGACGGAGAAGAGCCGGAGGACGTGGCAGCAGTGGCTGTGCGACAGGGTCAACGGGAATAGGGTGCATACGGTAAACGAAGAGCAACAAATGATCGCTCATTGGAATAATCAAATCAAATCAAAACTCTAACAAAAACAAAAATTGATATTACAAAATAGAAAAAAACATAAAATTAATTGTATAGGCAAAACCGCGCGATGGATGAGTGGATCCAGAAGTTTCTCGACAAAACAAGTTAAAATCTTACCGAGAGAATCAAAATTAATAAGGAGAAAGAAGAAAACAGCAGCAATTGAAAAAATAGTGCGGGTTTTCTCTTTCTTCTTTTTATTTTTATTATTTTTTGGTGAAGATGAAGCTATCCTTTTCTTTATAACATATTTAAGTTTTTTGATAGTTAAGATTTTTATTAAATAATATTATTACATTTCCTTCCATTTTATTTTTATCCTCTACGATCCTAGGGTGGCTCCCACTGTAATATCAAATAATAATAATAAAATAAGTTTATTTATGTTGTTGTATAAAATGAAAAAATATATATATGTGTATATTTATAAAATAAAAATATATATATATATATATATATATATATATATATATATATATATATACATAAAAGTAAATATTATAAGTATGATTGAATGAGTGTTGATGCACATTCTTCGCTGGAGTGATGTCTATTACCTTTAAATCTCACAACTCTAGCAGTTGCTGCTATAGAGGCAATGACATGATTTCTATCTTTAGTCAAAGTGTTGATTATTGGCACTCCCCTTATTTGTGCCTACACTTGTAGACACATGCACAAGTGTGGGTTTGCCAATACGTGCAAACATACACACGCTCATACTCAATGTTGTTAAAACGTAGAGTCTATGTAAAAACGGTAGGGGTGAACAAAAACATAAAATCGCAAAACGTAAACGTAAGAATTTACTAACGTATTAAAAATAAAATATATATCCAACATATATAAAACCAAAACCCACAAACATGTTTATTTTATAAGAATGTCAATTTTAATCTTTGTTTTAATTTATAAAGAATAATTTTAATGTATTAATTATAAGTTATTAAATTTAAGCTAATTAATGACTAAAAATATATATAATTTTTTTATTATTACGTGTTATATATATATATATATATATATATATATATATATATATATATATATATATTTGAACTATGCAAAAAAAAAAAAAATCATATTACGTTTCGACACTACGTTTGAACCGTTTCGACTCAAAACCCGTTTCAACTACCGCTTTAACTCGATTTTGGTCATAAAAACGTAAACACAGTCCGTTTTTACGTTTCGACACTACGTTTTTACAACACTGCTCATACTCACAGACAACTATAAACGCGCGTGTGCACATCCACACACACACATGGGCAATGCACACCCACACTTACAACACAATTGTAGTAATGACCATTATTTTGGGGTGGGATTGCATAAGTTAGGGATGGATTATGAAAAGTCTAGTAAATATTTTTTTTATTACACATTGTAAGAGATCAGATTTGTAACAGAATAGGAAGTAAGGGAAAGGTGTGAGAGGTAGGAAGTTAGAGAGAGTAAGAGAGAGATTGTCCACTATTACATCCCCTCACAGTGAGCTACTTAATCTTCTTACTGCTGATATGCTGGATCCGGGAGTCATCACTCCAGCTGCAAGATGCTGAGTTTGTTTCTTCTGAGTCGATGGTTTTTAGTTTTCTTTCTGTCTTGCTTTTTCCTGTTATTGTTTGTTTTCTTTTGTTTCGTTTTGTCTGTTTCGTGGGGCAATGCCCCATGTATTTACCAAAAAAAAAAAGAGAGAGATTGTCCAAACTTTCTATATTTTCTGTTACTGCCCTCAAAGGCTATATATAATCAATCAATACATTATTCTATTTTTTTCTATTTTCTCACTTGAATTACAATATTTGTAAACACTATGGTGATGACCATTATTGGAGATAGTCCATCAAATAACTGGGCTGTTTCTTAATTCTAGTGGGCCGATTTTCCTTCAGCCCAACCAATTGGGCTGCAACACTCCCTTGCCCATCGAATTGGACATCGCCCACGATGTTGCTTGGGCCCGTGCCCGTTTGGCCCACTCCATGAACACCCGCGTTGCTCACGAAGTTACTTGGGCTGGCTTTTCTTTGGCCCATCCCACGAACCGACGCGTCCTGCAGTGGAGGAGAACAGCTGGCAGCCTGATGTGATGCTGAAGGGATAAGGACGTGCGTTGCTCTCTTCTGATTGGATGATGGCGCAGCGTCATTAATGCTCGGTTGGTGGCCCGAGGCGAGAGTTAAAGCCTCTGTACCACATTTTTCTCCACTATCCGTTCCTTTGTGCCTTTCTCCACTATCCACTCCCTTGTGCCTTTCTGAGCTCTCTCTTATGTTCCCTTCCTTTCTCTGCGCGGTGTTTGTTGAAGGATGGTTTTGGAGTAAAGGAACAGCCTTTACTAAGTCACCGGCGGTCAAGAGGGACTCATCCTCCCAGGTTGACTCCTCCGGCGGTAACCCTCCCCACTGAATCAAGACTTGAGGGGTAACCTTGTTCTGTTTCCAAATCGACCGATGCGCCACAACGACAGTTGGGACATGCACCGGTGGTGTATGCTGAAGTTCTGTTGGAAGCTGATGAACCTGATACTTCCCTGATGGTACAAAAGGACGTAAGAGAGACACATGAAAAACCGGATGTACACGCGAACCTTCCGGAAGTTTAAGGCGGTAAGCCACTGGACCAATACGCTCCAGAACCCGAAAAGGTCTATAAAAATGGAGGCTTAACTTGTGCGACGACCTGTGGTGGACGGATAGCTGCCGGTACGGTTGTAAACGAAGGAGTACCTGGTCGCCGACGACAAAGGTAAGATCTTTTCGTCTCTTATCTGCTTGAGTTTTCATGAAAGTCTGTGCCTTTTTTAAATTTTCCTTTAACGATGCGAGGATCTTGGAGCGCTGATGGAGATCCGAATCAATGGCTTCAATGGCTGTGCTTCCCAGTGTGTATTCCAGGAGACAAGGAGGATCTCTTCCATAAGTGGCTCGAAAGGGTGTGGTACCAGCAGATCTGTTGAAAGCTGTGTTATAGTGGAACTCCGCCCAGCTCAAAAATCGATGCCATGCCTTCGGATGTTCATGGACAAAACAACGAAGGTATTTTTCTAAACTCCTATTCATGCGTTCAGTTTGTCCATCCGACTGGGGATGATAGGCCGAGCTAAAATGCAAGGCTGTCCCATGGAGTCGAAACAGAGTTTTCCAAAACTCGCTTGTGAAAATGGGGTATCTATCCGAAACAATGGACTTAGGGGGTCCATGTAGTTTTCCTACCGTATCCCAAAATACTTGGGCTATTTTTGAAGCTGAATAACGTGCTGGTAAGGCTGCAAAGTGAGCTCCTTTAGTAAGCCTGTCAACCACCACCAAAATATCCGTAAATCCCCCGGAGTTGGGCAAATGAGTAATGAAATCCATGGTTAATTCCGACCAAATGGATTCGGGAATCGGTAACGGTTGTAGTAGTCCATAGGGAAAATGATTCGGACCTTTGGTTTTCTGGCATATATCGCACTGTTGAATGAACTGCTGAACATCTCTTTTTATGGTTTTCCAGGTAAATTTGGCTCCCAACCTCAAAAGTGTGCGGCGAATGCCAGCATGACCACCTACTTTAGACGAGTGGAAATCATGAAGCAGAGATGGAATCAACGAAGAGCCCAGAGGAATGTACAAACGATTACGGTGGAACAACAGCCCTTGTTGAGTGTGCCATTGTGGCCATTTCGAAGACCCCATTTGTAAATCACGTACTATAGCAGTAGCATAGGGATCTTTCTGTAATTCTGACAGTATAAGAGGACTGTACTGAGATGTAGGATAACTAATCACTTGAACATCAGGGGACAAACACATAACACTCCCCTCAGGCTGGCGTGATAACACGTCAGCTGCAGTATTGAGCTTTCCCGGTTTATATTGGATGGAATAATAAAACCCAATAGCTTCGCAAGGAATTGTTGTTGGTCAGGGGTTTGAATTACTTGGGACATCAAGTGATGCAAACTCTTGTGGTCCGTCTTGATAATAAAGGACGTGCCCAGAAGATATTGCCGCCATTTGGCCACCGCAGAGGTAATGGCATACATTTCTCTGAAATAGGTGGATTTAGCTTGCATGTGCTTCGATAGTTTTCGACTGTAATAAGCAATGGGGTGATTCTCCTGTAGGAGAACTGCTCCAATTCCCGCTCCTGAAGCGTCTGTTTCCAATACAAACGGAAGGTTAAAATTGGGTAGAGCTAAAATAGGAGCGTGAACAATTGAGTTTTAAGGGCCGTAAAGGCCTGTGCTGCATCTGCGGTCCAGACAAAGGCATCAGTAGCTAGTAAATCAGTGAGGGGGGCTGCAACTATAGCATACCCTTGTATGAATCAGCGATAGTAGCCGGATAATCCCAAAAAGGCACGTAGCTATGTCACTGACTTAGGAGTAGGCCATTCCTTGACAGCTTGTATCTTGGATGGATCAGGAGATACACCCTTAACTGAAATAATATGACCTAAGAATTGGATTTCATGCACAGCAAATGAGCATTTAGAGAATTTAGCAAAAAATTGATGATCCCTAAGTGTCTGCAACACTTGCACCAGATGCTCAGAATGGGCTTGGAGGGACGAACTGTAGATTAGGATTTCATCAAAGAAAATGACGACAAATCGTCTGCGGAATCTATTGAACACATGGTTCATAGTTGCCTGGAAAGTGGACGGTGCATTAGACAAACCGAACGACATCACTAGGAACTCGAAGTGTCCACTGTGGGTTCTGAATGCAGTCTTGTGAACATCAACTGCTGCCATCTTAACCTGGTGATAGCCCGATCGTAAGTCCAGTTTTGAAAAAAACTGGGCACCGTGTAACTCATCCAGTAGTTCATCCACAGTAGTGATGGGAAATTTATCCGGTATCGTAATCGCGTTTAAGGCACGATAGTCAACACAGAATCGCCATGTGCCATCCTTTTTGCGAACCAACAGGACTGGAGAACTGAAAGGGGAGTGACTGGGTTGAATAATGCCATTAGTTAACATGTCATTGACCATCTTCTCAATTTCAGTCTTTTGGAAATGTGGGTATCGATAAGGTCGAACCTGGACAGGTTTAGATTGGGGAAGAAGGTGTATGTGATGGTTGAAATTTCTATCAGGTGGTAAGGTGGTAATAGGGTTGAATACATCATGAAACTGGGACAAAATTTGTTGGATCGGGTTAGACTGGTTGGGCGCATTAGGTGGGATTGATAGTGTGGGTTGTTCACTGGTGAGGCACATAAAACACGAAGACGCCGAATTTTGGGCTACGAGTTTGTGGAATTGGGCATTAGAAATTTGGGATGGACGAGGGTCTGGATCACCGTGAAGGATTATGGTGGAAGAATTGTGGGTAAAGGACATCGTTAAGTGGGAGTAGTTTGTAACAATTGGACCTAAAGTGGATAACCATTGAATGCCCAGCACAACATCAGCCCTTTTGAGATCTAATACAAAAAGATCCACAGAAAACGTGTTGGTTTGTAGAAGCAATGGAACTGCTACACACGAAGCTGAGCATTGGAGAGAGTCTCCATTTCCCACCTGCACTTAAAAGGGGAAATTTGTTGCATGGTTAGGTCAAGAAAAGTGGCCACACGAGCCGTAACAAAATTATGGGTACTGCCCCCATCAATTAGGATTTGTATGGATTTCCCTTTAATAGCGCCTGTTAGACGAAACAATCTAGAGTTGTGATGGCCAAATAACGCATTGAAACTGATTTCAGGTGGGCTCACAAGGGAAGTAGGATCAACTATTGTGTCAGGAGGTTCTGAATTATCTGGGCCGGGGTCATCCTCCGTGCCCTCAAAGTAAAGTAGGGCAGCACGCCCTTTGCATTTATGACCAAAAGAATATTTCTCATGACAGTTGTAGCATAAATTTTTCTCTCTTTTAGCTTGCATTTCTTCTGGTGATAGGCGTCGTATTGGAACAGCTGGGATGGGTGTTTGTGGGGATGAGATGAGGGCTTTAGGGTTTGTGGACCAAGAACGAAAGGTACGGTTCTCATTAGCCTGATCTTTATATACGCGGGCTAGAGAAAACGCTTAATGGTAATCCTGGGGACAGAGAGTTAAAACTGATCTGCGGATGTGGGGCTTTAATCCAGAAATAAAAATGCTACGCAATAATGTAGCGGAGAGACCAGGGACTTTACTCACCAATTTCTCAAAGGAAGATTGGTATTCAAGGACAGATCCGGTCTGCTGAATTTTCACCAAAGAACCAGCAGGGTCATCAAACTCCAACGGTCCAAAACGGCGTTGTAAGGCCGTAGAGAACGTACGCCAGTCAACTAATAATCCATTCTGGTCAGAACCGTAAAACCAACTTGTAGCAGGTTCATCCAAATGAAAAGCAGCAAGGTTTAAACGATCCGGTAGAGGAACTTGATAAAAAGAAAAGTACCTCTCTACAGCTATCAGCCATGTCGTTGGGTCACCGGATGCGAAATGAGGAAAATCAAGTTTGACTTGCCGAGATCTGGCATTGTCCTGTCCGTGAGGAGGAGCCCCTAAAATGCCTCGGTTATTGGTGTTCAATTCAATAAGCCGAGTGAGATCCTGGTGAAGGCGGTTCTGGGAATCTTGTAATTGCTGCTGGGAATTATGTAATTGAATATGAGAATCCTGAAGATTGGTGTGTTGTTGTTCACGGACCAATTCAGCAGCATGAAATTGCTGTTCCAAGGTTTCCAAGCGTTGATGTAATTCACGCATTCTGGTGTTTTCGACCATAAGGGAGGAAGAGGGGAATGAAAGCACCAATTGTAAGAGATCAGATCTGTAACAGAATAGGAAGTAAGGGAAAGGTGTGAGAGGTAGGAAGTTAGAGAGAGTAAGAGAGAGATTGTCCAAACTTTCTATATTTTCTGTTACTGCCCTCAAAGGCTATATATAATCAATCAATACATTATTCTATTTTTTTCTATTTTCTCACTTGAATTACAATATTTGTAAACACTATGGTGATGACCATTATTGGAGATAGTCCATCAAATAACTGGGCTGTTTCTTAATTTTAGTGGGCCGATTTTCCTTCAGCCCAACCAATTGGGCTGCAACACACATGACTTTGAAACTTGCCACATATTATATCATTTTGTGTTAATTTTTATTAATTTCAATTCATTGTAATTATAATGTTTTTATTAAAATTACGTTTTATCCTTTTTCTTTAAACACATTTTATCCTTTTTTATCTATTAATTGAAATCTTTTTTTAAGACTTATTTTTTGAAAAGAAAGCATTTCAAAGTTTTTATATTTCTTTATAAAATACAAATTTTTATTAGTTGAAAAAAATAAAAAAGATATAATATCAAAAGATATATAATTCAAATAAAAAAATTAATTAAAAATTACTTTAATTTAAAATTAATATATATATTACCTTTTCTATCATTTTTAATATACTTGTTATTGTGTCTAGCGTATGCCAACCTCCTTCTTGCCACTATACATGTGTAGTTGTCCTTCAGAAAATATGTCCACCTCTCTTGTAATCTCCTTATTACATGAATAATCGTGAATCAACATGTCTTGTACACGTGAAATGATATGAACAAACTCCCAAAATTGATATCCATGATCAATTATTACTCAATATAATTAGATCATTGTCTTTCTGGATTTTGTCCTAGCAATTAAGTATTGATCATTCTAATTTCCCTGACCATATATTAATTAGGGCAAGTATCATAGAAATTATGTAACTAATATTCAATATGAATGTTTTATATATATGTACAAATTATAGTAATGACTTTTTGGCGATAGACATACTCAACAAAATTAGGGCAATGTATAATGTGTTCAAATCCTGCTAAGTGCCATTATGCGCAAAGAATGTTCGCAAAAAATAATATTCAAGAAACAGTATAATGTGTACATTCTGCGTCGGTTGTAACCGACTTTAAATGAAACATTCTGCGTCGGTTGAAAAATGTCGTCTTGTTTTGTATTCTGTGTCGGTTGTAACCGACTTTAAATGAAACATTCTGTGTCGGTTGATAAACGTCGTCGTGTTTTGTATTCTACGTCGGTTGATAACCGTCGTCCTAATTTGTATTTTGCGATGGTTTTAACCGGCTTTAAATAAACATTCAGTGTCGATTAATATCCGTCTCTGATTTCCGTCGTAGAATTATGATATTCAACGAGGGTTCACTGGACCGTCGAAGTAACCGTCGTTGTAACTTATTCTACGACGGTTGGAGGCCAACCGTCGCGGAATGTCCGTCGCAAAACACATATTTTCTTGTAGTGAATTAATTCTTATAAGCTATTTTAAACAGTGCAGTCTCACATCTGTATAGTCTTTGGAATCCCTTTCTTTCGGGTGTCGATTCGATTCATCCATGCATGTAACCCCACACTGGAAGCCTGTCAGGAGCCGCTCCTTGTCCGTGCCTATTTGCACCGGCGATCACTCTCCGCCCTCGTCAGTGCTCGGGATGTTACACATCAATTTTTTAGAAACTTGTCTAACTACTCACTTTTTTGTTCTGAACCCATTTTCTTTATTATTTTCATCAATTGAGGCCTAATTTTATCATTTTACAATTTAGGGTTACATATTTAATGATTGGTCGTTTTACCCTTCGTTCGTATTTTGACTCAAAACTTAGGATTTTCACTAAAGGTACCCTCTAACCCTCAATTTAACTATTAATATGCATTTTAAATATGTGAGGTGTTATATTGAAACTCAAGAAGAATGTAACATTGATGAAGAAATGAGTACCCATATAGGCATAGAAGAATAGCATATGATGTTTAAATGGATAGAGTTGGAAATAAAATAGCCATAGCATTAATGGAAAATAGAAATAGGTGATTTCATGTGAATGGAACACTGGTTGACAATTTGCAAGACTATTGATGATTTTTTTTTTTTTTTGGTAATCGACTACTGGTGATTTCTTTATCGTACTCCACTATTGGCAAATTTATTCTTATAGTATTTTTGTTTTGTGAATTTATTGATAGTTTAGAGGTTATTTGATAATATACCCTTTATGATAATTTTTATTAGAAAAAGTGCTTATGAAGTTATGTTGGCAAACAACTTATTTTTAATTTGAGCTTTTAAGCTAAAATTTTTACATAATCACTAAATAATTTTTAACTTTTTTTAAGCTTTTTTTTTTAGCTCAAATAGCTTTTAGTTTAAATAAGAGAGTATCCAAACAGGCTCTAAGATTACCTCAGATTTAATACATGAATTTTATTATTTCCATTTGACTAAATAACTACAAAGTTTAACAAGAAAACTGAATTATGGTATTTACAAGAAAATTAAGATTTAATTTAAAATATTTAAATAACTCTAAATTTGACGTAAGATAATCTTTGTATATATTAACGGTAGTCAAACAAATACAAATATTCCAAATGAGAGAATAAACAAAATGTCAAAAAATAATAATTTTGTTTTATTTTATAATTTATTTTTTAGAAAAAAACCCTAATAAAAACACACCAAAATAAAAATAAATAAATATTAATTACATTGTTATTCATCTTTTAGATAAAAACATTTTGTTATTTTCTTTTTTGAAAAAAAAAATCTCTAAAATAACATATGCAAGGAAACATAAAGAAAAGAAAAAAGAAGTAATAAATTATTAACAAAATAAGATCTAAACGGATACAAGCGATATCAATATTATTAAATTCGGTCCGGTCATTGATCCGGTAGAGGTAATGGGTCTTAAAATCGGTCCATACAACTCTATATGCAACTAGCACTCCTATATGTATCCTGGAACAAAATCACAATGGCATAAAACTTTGTAAAATCTGATCCTCTAATGAAAAGACACACAAAACTTCCCTTTTTTTAACATAAAAATAAAATAAATAATCGGCAATTATGAAGAAAAAAAAAATCAATTACAAGACAACTCAAACTACTATCAATGTTCATATATATTAGGGAAATATTTAATATGGTCCAGGATCATTAAATCTTTTGGTGCTCCCTCTTATAATACCAATTTTTTCTTTTCCCTTTTATCTCTGTTATTTTTTCTCTTTTCCAATTTTATCCTCTTATTTACACTAAGGGACCACCTAAAAAATGGTGGTCCCGGTACACATTAGATGCTCTCATATATTAGGTCATTCCAAATGCATACGTCATCAATATTAAATGCACACTTGCAATGATAATTACCAACTCAGAAATCAAAATAGCAAAAACATAAATTGTAACATTTAAAATTGTCAATTAATTATGTGATTGCACAAAAGATTTAACACATTATCAATTAATGCAATTTAAACAAATGTTAGCAAAAGAAAATTAAGGAGCAAGTTACGCCTAGTTATTTAAACGACAGAATTAAAAAAAAAAGTTTTATTTTAAATTTCTTAATTAAAAACAAAACTACACATCCACGTACAATAAAAAAAGAAGAAAAATTACTGTAACGATAGCAACTAAAACACATTCATATGCAATAATATTAACAAATTAATTAGGCCGTGTTAACAAAAAAAAGTAAATATAATCACACCTGCTTTTATGATTTACATTTAATATTTTACCATAACAAGAACCTATTTATGCACCTATTTTATTGCTCAGGTTCAACAACTTATTCACACAGTAAAGGTTTACGGAGAACCAAAATTCTCAACAAATGATATAATTAACTTGAGGAGAGAAATTCTAGTAGACTTTAAATTCACATGTCACACACAAAAAGCATTCAACCTCATAGAGGAGAAGATAGAAAAATAATACCAAGTGACAGCCATGCAAACCAAAGATTCTAAAACAATAGGAAGAAAAGAAAACACATAGATGTATATCACTGAAGTGATGACTGCAAAATTTCATATATATAGTCAATTGCATCGAAATCAATAAAATTGAAGCAATTAACAGACTTCTCATTACATCAATTGATAAAGGAAAAAAGATTATACGAAGGAAGCAATACCAGGAAGGGGCTTGGAGAGAATTCTCTCAAGTGCATGTGAACGATATATTTCATTGTGTTGCAATAATCCTCTAAAAAAAATCTTTAATGTTTCATACGGAGAAGAAAGAATAAAAAAAAAGGAGGGAGATTATATTCTTCTTCATTTTTTTTGTTTACATTTTTTTCAAAATAATTAAATTAAAAAAATTACTTATATAGGCACTCCATCGAATACATTTTTACAAATGAAAAATTATTATTATTATATATATGGGCTTAACACTTCTGCAGCAGCCGTAGACAACCTTATCTGCAGCTGGTACAGAAAAGTGGGCCTCACGGCTTTATAAAAAAAAAGGATCCGGACGCGGTTGTAGGTACAGCAGCTGCAGAAATCATTTTGCCTATATATATATATATATTATCTCATAAAATCGAAATGAGGAGAGTTAAGAAATATCTGGCAAAGACTGACGTACGTAATGGTTATAACCCCTTACAATAATACTAATTACGCTTCCTGTGCAAGAATGCAACACAATGCCCTTGTGATATTCTCAGCATAATACTAAGTAGGTGCAATTCTGTAAAAATTTACAAAAATATATTAAGAGAGGTAAAAACAAAAATATTTCAATAATGCTTATATATAACCCCTTAGCATAATAGTAACGACGCTTCGTGTGCAAGAATATGATAAGGGACGCGAACCCTTACTCGGTACCAAAGTCAGTTTCAGAGAAAAAGAAACGAAAGAGAAAGAAAAAATCAACAGTATATTTCAGAATGAATCTCCCAACGACAAATGGGCACTATGTATTACACGTGTAACTCCCCTCCCCACAATCCTAACAAACTCTCATAACCTTCTTGGGCCTACTAAGATTTGCTAACATAATCCTTGGCCCATGAAGGAGCCGCAACCACCCTCTTACTCTTGGGCCTGCTATTGGTACTCTTATCATTCGCCCCGAGTGCAACAAAAACCTTGTCCTCAAGGTTTGATATAAGTAAGAAAAACTCAGGATAAGTCACAATGAGATCTTCTTCATTCTCCCAAGTAGCATCTTCTGGAAGAGCATTAGACCACTGAATGAGCCACTGTGTATGACTGCCTTGGCCATCCTGATTAACACGCTTCATCAATGCAGCCAATGGTTGCTGGATTGGACGGTTATCATTGATGTCATTTGGTAAAGGTAAGTCTACAGTTAACCCATCACCCTTGTATGGTTTCAGCACCGAAATGTGAAAAGAGGAATGGACTCTACACCCTTCAGGCAGTCCAATTTGATAAGCTACAGGGCTTAATACCCTTACCACTGGAAAAGGCCCAAAATACCTTTTGGCCAGTTTCTGATTCTTTCAATTTGCTACTGAAATCTGTCGAAATGGCTGCAACCTCACTAAGACCAAGTCTCCTACTGCAAAACTAGCATCACGTCTGTGCTTATCTGCTTGTGCCTTCATTCTATTTTGAGCACCTTGCAAGTGAGCCTTCAACCTTCTCAATAACTCATCCCTGTGGATCAAGGTGGTATCCACTGCTTCAACTCGGACTGAACCTTTTGGGTATGGTGGAATCATTAATGGCACCTTACCTTAGAGAGCTTGGAATGGTGTCATCCCAATTGATAAATGAGTAGCTGTATTATAATGATATTCTGCCCATCCTAAAACTCCAGCCCACCTATGATTCTCATCATGACAAAAAGCTCTAATGTACTGTACCACATAACGGTTAGTTACCTCCGTTTGTCCATCCAATTGAGGATGGTAAGCTGTGCTCATCCTCAAAGTTGTGCCACTGCATCTAAAGAGTTCAGACCAAAATTTGCTAACAAAAATTGCATCACGATCAGACACAATGGTTCTAGGAAACCCATGCAATTTCACCACAATCTCACAAAACAGAGAAGCCACCTTGGCTACTGTGTAAGGATGAGCCAAAGCACCAAAATGTGCAAACTTGGTTAAACGATCAACAACTACAAGGATAACATTATAGCCTTTGGAAGTAGGTAAGCCTACTATAAAATCCATGCTTAAATCCTCAAACACCCCATTAGGAACAGGTAGCGGCTATAATAGTCCCATGGGAGGAGAACTTGATGTTTTAATCAATTGGTAAGTGTGACACCTCCTGACAAACTCCTTCACATCATTCCTCATTCCAACCCAATAAAAAGAAGCAGTAAGCCTCAAAAAGGTTCTAGTTATACCTGCATGTCCACCCATGGGTGTGGAATGTGCCTCTCGAACCACCACTTCCCTTAATTCAGAATTGGGTCCCAACAAGAAACGACCCTTATGGTAAAGAATTCCATCTCTTTCTGTGATGTCATTACTGCCCAACTCTTTCCTGTGCAATTCCCCACGGATGCTAATCAATTCAGGATCAGTAGTATTTTCACTTTTAATCTGCTCCACTAGCTGAAAAATAGCTTCTGAAACTAAGGATAGAAACGTCCCCTTTTGATCATCCTCCATACACCTAGATAAGGAATCCGCAACAATATTAGCTGCTCCAGGTTTATATTCTATGATAAAATCAAATCCCATCAACTTACAGACATATTTTTGTTGCTCATTTGGCAGAACAGTTTGAGTGAGTAATTCCTTTAAACTTCTATGATCAGTACGTATAACAAATTTGGACCCCAAAAAGTAGTGTTGTCATTTCTTAACCGCTTCTGTCACTGCATACAACTCCCTTACATAAGTGGATGCCACACTCGTTCTTGGACCCAACTTCTTGCTGAAAAAAGCGATAGGGTGATTATCTTGTTGTAAGACAGCCCCTATGCCTAAAGATGAGGCATCAGTTTCCACAATAAAAGGTTTGGTAAAATCGGGCAGAAGCAAAATTGGTGTTCTTGACATGGCTGCCTTCAACACCTCAAAAGATTTTGCAGCCTCTTCACACCAATGAAATGCATCAGATCGCAACAAATCAGTCAAGGGTGAAGCCATGGCAGCATAATTCTTAAAGAATCTTCTATAATACCCGGTGAGACCAATGAAACCTCTTAATTTCTTTAGAGTTTTTGGTTGTGGCCACTGCATCATTGCAATTATCTTCTTTGGGTCAGCCTTAACTCCATCTCCCGAAACCACATGACCCAAATAATCAATTTCAGCCAAAGCAAACCCACATTTACTTAGCTTAACCATGAACTGATTTTTCTGTAGATAGCCCAAAGTGACAGTAAGATGATGATAATGTTCCTCAAGAGTCCCACTATAAACTAAGATATCATCAAAAAACACTATGATGAATCTTCGAAGGTAAGGACGAAACATATGGTTCATGGCCGCTTGGAAAGTGGAGGGAGCGTTGGTCAAACCAAATGGTATCACCAAAAACTCATAATGCCCTTCATGAGTCCTAAAAGCAGTCTTTGAGGTATCCTCAGGCACCAAAAGAATTTGGTGATATCCACTACGCAAATCCAATTTGGTGAAGACCTTAGCACCATTTAATTCATCAAGTAATTCATCTATTGTGGGTATGGGAAAACGATCCTTTATAGTGATACTATTCAAGGCGCGATAATCAATGCACATTCGCCAAGAATTATCGTGTTTCCTCACAAGCAACACTGGAGACGAGAATGGACTCCTGCTTTCCTTTATGAAACCCGAACCCAACAATTCTGAAACTTGTTTTTCTATCTCCCCCTTCTGGTGATGTGCATATCTGTATGGCCTCACATTAACAGGCTTGGCACCCTCAATCAAATGAATCGCATGATCACAGCCTCTAGGTGGTGGCAGCCCTGTTGGGAGCTGAAAAATAGTATGAAATTGCACCAATATATCCCATATGGCCGCAACAATTATGGCTTTCAACTCCCTTAATTCGGGTGAAACATCTGAAACAGTTTCTCATGCCAAATGGAAACAATTTGTGCCCACCAATTTCCTGGCCACATCTGAATTTTCACCAAGCAACACCACCCTCCCTTCTTTAGACAAAAATTCCATAGACATGTCAATATAATCATGAATAACTCGACCAAGTGTACTTAACCAAGACATGCCCAATATAATGCCTAAATTGGCTAACTCCAAGACCCACAAATCCACAGCAAACTCATACCCTTGAATATTTAGTGGAACCCCCATGCATTTTCTGTCACAGATTAAAAACTCCTCATTGCCTAAAAACACACGCATCTTAGGCACTTTAACAGTAGATAAACCATGATCTTCTGTCAACCTCTTCTGGATAAAACAATGAGAACTACCAGAGTCCACAAGAACAGGTACTGTAACACCCCGTTCTAGAACCGGTTTGTTAACATCAACTTATGATATTAAGCGCAGATACAATCACATCGGTGCAATTAAAATCCGGTTAAATTTTTCTTTTAAAACAAGCCGAACTAAAATTACCCAATTGCGTGACCATAACCATAATCAAATCCCATCTGCTGGGTTATTCACACTCAGCTTCTTATCTTTCATCTTTTTGTTCTTCCAATAACCCGAGCCCGTTGCTTTATTGGAAGTAGGTGCTTGGGCCTCAGAAGGCTTCTTGGTACTGGACACACCATATACCTCTTCTACCTTCCGGCACTGGTTCACAAACCGACTAAACTCTCGGATGTCACAGTTTGACATCTTCCGAGACATCTTCTCATTCAGACCCCACTGAAACTTGGAGGTCATCTCAGCAGAAGTGGGCAAGGCTCTCCCATAATTAGCATATTTCACCAATTCGTTGAACTTGGCAAAATACTGATCAATCGACATTGACCCTTGCTTCAGATCATTGTATTCATTCTACTTTCTTTCCCTAGCCTCCCTAGGAAAATAGTTGTCTAAGAACAGCGTCTCAAACAATCGCCAGGTAATTTCCCGGCCTTCAGCTTCTAGAGGTTGCACAGTATTAGTCCACCAATCCTCCGCTTCCTCTTCCAACATATAAACGGAGTAGACCAATTTCAATGCATCAGGGCACCTCATAACCCTAAAAATCTTCTCCATAGCTTGGAGCCATTTCGCTGCCACCATAGGGTCATCTTCTCCTTTAAAAGAAGGAGGTTTATGTTTTCTGAAAGCCATTAATCTTCTTTCTTCGGCTTCGTGCTCATCAACCTGTTCTGCATGCGGTTGACGCACCTCAGTGTGCTGGCTATGACTACCTGAGTGGTGACTTGCTTCACCCTCATTATTACCCGCTCTGTCTTCTTCATTGTGAGCAGGTGGAGTAGGCGTGGCAGTGTGAGGAGGAGGAGATGGTTGCCGGTTCTCGGGTCTATCACCCCTCATCGCCCTCAGCTCGTTCATCATCGCGGTCATAGCATTCCGCGTGTCCTCATTGGTCTTAAGTAAGTTCTCGTTAGTTCGACGACTAACTTCCAACTCCCTATGCACAGCTGCCAGGGTTTCAACCATAGGATCCGGCTGCCCAACCGTTGCCCCACGACCACCTCGGGGCCTAACCAAAGCAGCCAAAACAGGATCTGGCTGAGCATTTGCATTCGATGCTTCGGCATTATTCCGGTTCCTCGTCATGAAACTACACAAGTTACACCCAGAAATGAGTTGATCAGGCTCACACTAAGTGATAACAAATGCAATAATCATCAAAAGTACCAAAACAACTACAAAACATTAAACAACAAACACATATAACAACAATCCACAAGTTTCCCTACAAAACTACTCTGATACCATAAAATGTAACACCCCGTTCTAGAAACGGTTTGTTAACATCAACTTATGATATTAAGCGCAGTTACAATCACATCGGTGCAATTAAAATCTTGTTAAATTTTTCTTTTAAAACAAGCCGAACTAAAATTACCCAATTGCGTGACCATAACCATAATACATTGCGGAATAAAATAATTAAAGCTTAATACCATACTTTCATTTCATTTACTATGGTCTCCATTTGTCCATTATATTATAGGATTTTTCATTATTTACGCGTGGGTTCAAACTGCGCTCAAATCGGAGCACCGTAGCCCAAGTTATGAGATTTTTACGAAATGGAATGCTGAATTTCCCATGACCCCTATGCTCCAAGCGTGGATCTCACGCTCCGAGCCTGGGCAGTCAGAAGGTTGACGCTCCTAGCGTGAATCTCACGCTCCAAGCGTGGGCAGTCAGGAGCAAGCACCCAAAACAGGGCAGTTTGACCTACCTGTGGTGTTTTAACCATAACTTGAGTTATACTTATCCAAATTACACAATCTTGGTCTCTATGGAAAGCTAAGAAACATATCTACAACTTCCATCAAGACACAAAGTCCAAATCTATCGTATAGGATACGAAAATTGGACAACAAGATAGGGTACCTTTGTTTTAAATTGGTTTTCCAACCTAAAGGTCTTCTTTCACCTAATTTACATCATATAATCCTTTCAATACATGAATTCTAGTCTCTCTAGATACTCATACACAAGACAAGCATGCATATCATTTCATCATATATGCAAATACCCAATAATTACAACATTACATCATGTTTACAAGTTTCAATTACAAATCATGGGACTTAGCTACAAAACACTATGATCACTCCTTGGCTCCCATCAACAAAAGAGATACCAAAAGAATGAGCATAGGCTAAGTCCACCCAAATAAATATAGCATGCATATGACAATTGATTCTCATTTAGCAATCCTATACATGTGAACTACAAAATAACATGCTTAATCAAATGACATAATATCTTCATATGCCCAATCACTTCAAATATGGCCACTTGCCATCAGAGGCTCCTGCAGCATCCTTTCCTGAAAGGGGGTCCCCAACAACACGGGGTGAGATATACGAATATATCCAGTAAACCAGGGGCCCTTGGAGCATCTCTCCACCCCATAGTTCAATAACAGTGTAATAGCAATGACAATAATAATGCAGCAAATACATATTCATGCAAGTGTACAAAACATCTCCAGGAGAAATCCCTTGAGCTCTCGAGTTGTCCTAAGGATACTCAGATGCAAATAGTCCTACTGGCCAGCTAAACTACCAAGTATGATTTACGCATCGTCATGCTACGTACCAACATAGGGAAACACCATCCTATGTCACACCAAAGCATGCAAATACATATAACGAAGCATTACTCTATTTCATTGCATTTATATACAACAACACACCATGACCCGTTCAGGGCTTGGTGGAACAATAAAGGGAATTACACCCAAGGTCCGAAGGCTTACCTCAAAGCTTCCAACTAAACCTTTGTTCTTCACCAATCTTCACAACACAACATTAACTTCAAGGAGCTAACCGAGCTCCATAGCTTGCTCCAACGGTTGGTTACTCACGGTTGGTCCAAATGCCTCAATCCTAAGCATCACATGGACAATATCAACAATCAACCCAAACCAAACCATTGATTACACAAACAAGCCAAACAATAGTCAAATGCATAATTTTGTAATTTTCCAAACAAAATCATATGACTATATAAACTTATTTTCACCGATTAAACACCATTCCTAGCATTTTCCTCAACATGCACTAGGCCTCAATCTTCCTTAAACATAGCCCATTTACTCAACTTTTCATAAACCCTAAACACTATTCATCATCTTCCCCAATCATACATTTCTCATGAAAATAGAGTTCAAGGAGTAGAATCTTACCACCAATGGTTGCACAACCAAGGATTGGTTACTCCTCAAGCTTCCATGGAAGTAGGAACTCTCAAATCTCACAACTTCTCCAATGGGTCGCAACTTTGGGAGGAGGAATCTCACAACACACTACTCCCCACCAAGACCCAAGCTAGGATTGTGAAAGAGGGGAAGATTTGGAGTGGTTTAGGCTTTGGAATCACTCAAAACCATCAACGATTGCACACTCTAGGGTTTTCTCCCCCTTCCTCTCTTCTTCTCTTTCCCTTTTCTTCTTCTTCCTTTTCTTCTTCTTTCCCTTTTCTTTTTGCGCACGAGGGTTGGGGAAATAAGGGTGCCCTAAGTGGCTTGCCACTTAACACAGGTTAGGTGGGTATCGGTTCATCTATCTATTCAATTCCATTAATTACCAAACTTTACCCAAAAGTCTGGAATATTTTTCTAGGAATATCTCTACTTCCATTTTTATATTTTGGGTACTTTTGTCTACACTCATTTATACCCCTTAATTTTCACAGAGTACACTTTTTACCTCAAAAGTGACCCCAATTAATTTTATTAGGGAATTTACTTATTTTTACTCCCTATTACATGCTTAATTATCTAATCACATGTATTTTGCTAATTAATTATATTGGGCTATTATAGGTACTAACCTTCTTTTAAATGCCACCTGGAGCTGAAGTGCTCGAGGATGCCATTCCCCTGCTAGAGAATGTAAAGCCGCAGCTTGTGACTCCTCAAGGACAGGCTCAGGTTGCCACACAATGTGTTCTTCTACCTCAGGTTCCAATTCCTCTGAATCTCCTAACATCAAAAACAACTTGCCCTTACAACGATGACAAGAGTTCCATTTTTCATCGCAGGTACGTATAACAAATACCCAAGTCTCGCTTCTTCTGCATCTCCTCATGAGACAATTTTCGAAAAGGAACTGGAGAAGGTAAAGCAGGAACAACTGGTTTCTGATTAGGTAATACCGTAGAAATGGGGTTAGGGTGGTCCACGGTATAAGTATTTTTAGCAAAACCTTTCTTAAGACCTGAAGAAAATGATGAACGCAGCTCCACGAAATGTGCGTCATAGGTAATGGCCAGTTGCATTGCTTGATGGAGTGAAGTAGGAGAGTGAAGTTGGATGGCTCGACGCAAATCAGGCAACAACCCAGAGACGAAGAAGCACATCAACACCTCATCAGAAAATGTCGTGACTTGATTAATCAAAGCTTCAAAGTTCCGGATGTACTCACTCAACGTTCCTTCCTGAACTAACTTCGAAAGAACTCCCCGTAAATCTTGATAAGCAGTACCCCCAAACCTCTGACGAACTGCGACTTTCAGATCTTCCCAAGAATGAATAGATCCACCATTGAAGAGCCACTGGAACCAAGGACTAGCTAAACCCTCCATTTTCATCCCAGCCAAACGCACCTTGATGTTCTCCGGCACTTGTTCTAACCCAAAATACAACTCGGTGCGAAAAATCCACCCATTAGGATCTGTTCCGTTGAAAATTGGAAGCTCCATCCTAACCGATTTCAGCCAAGAACGCGGATCGTTAGGATCCAACCGTGAACTATGCATTCCCCCAGTCTCAGTCGAAGAAGAGGCATGAGCTCCCTTCGATTGAACATGCTCAGTAGCGCGAATCTCAGCCCAAGCACCGCCGCATGAATCTGTTGGAGTTGAGTGTTGATACCAACGAACTGGGTTTGATGATCGAGTAAACGCTGTTCAACCCTCGATTGCAAATCTTCGAAGTTCCTTTCGATTCGCAGTTGGAAAGTGCTGAACTCCTCAGCCAATTCTTGAACCCTCATTTTGGATTTCCAAAGAAGCTCACAAGATGAAAGCACCAATGATAAGGGACGCGAACCCTTAATCGGTACCAAAGTCAGTTTCAGAGAAAAAGAAACGAAAGAGAAAGAAGATTTGCTAAATGGGCACTATGTATTTCAGAATGAATCTCCAAACGACAAATGGGCACTATGTATTACACGTGTAACTCCCCTCCCCACAATCCTAACAAACTCTTATAACCTTCTTGGGCCTACTAAGATTTGCTAACATAATCCTTGGCCCATGAAGAAGCCCCAACCACTCTCTTACTCTTGGGCCTGCTATTGGTACTCTTATCAGAATACTAGTCACACCAATGTTACCTTTTTTGAAGTCAAGGAAACACAGCAAGCATTTTTGGAAAATTGGGTTTCTCCTGTTTAGCTTCAACACCATCTATCACATTCTGAATTATTGTTCATCTCGTTTTCTCATTAAACGACCAAACACTGAAACTTTGAGTTATAGTTTCACAGCCATGAATGAACCATTTGAGACCATCACTGAAGTTTGGGCGATGAATTGATGATAAAATCCGAATATCGAAACCTATATATAATAAATGAACTTAGCAATTAAGAACCACAATCGCTAATACATCATGAATAAATTTAAATCACCCAATCAGACTTGAAAAATTTAAACAGTCTAATACAAATAATGTGCACCAATCACCTTTACCTAAGTGCGCAATCAATATTACATCCTTACAAAACTTTTGCTATTTATAAAAAATTGCTGCTATATATAATTACAGGAATATTGTATATCCAAAGCTTGAAACTTCTATTGATTGTCATTTTCAACTCCCTTTTTTTTAGTAACTTTTCAACTCCCTTTTTGTTTGATACCGAATAGTAATTTGATGAAATGACCAGAAAGGAAACAATCTCCTCAGTTTGCAATAGCAATGCAGCTATTCAATGGATTCACACATATTGCATGTGGACATTGTGTAATATAAAATAATAATAAAAAATAAAATAATATAATATATATATATATATATATGTATATATAATGTTGAATATAGTATAAAGAATAAAATAAGGGTTTTATAAGAGTTGTGTTGTAGGAAAAGTGATTGTGTTATGTTATAGAGATTCGTTTTGCGTGCCAGAGTTTTTTTTTTGCTGCGGGCCCCAAAAAATGTTGTGTGTGTAGGAAATTTTTTGTGATCATGTTAAATGATAGATGATAAACCCATAAAATAAAAATTGGTATAGTACATAAAGAATAACCTGTGAATGCCATGTGAAGTTTAAAGGATAAGGATGTTGAGATTTTTATTCAATGTAATGATTATATCATTACAATTTGGTTAGATTCTAATTAATTTTAGTTTGTATTGTTAAAATTTAACTAAATGCAATGATTAAAATGGTCAAAAATAAAGTTAATAGATTTGCTTATATATAGAAGTAGAACACTTGACTGAAACCAAAGAAGAAAAACATAAGGGAGGTAAATTGAACAAAGAAACGAAAAGCTGAGGGAAAGGAAAAGAAAAAAGAAAGAGGGGGAATCATATAGAAAGGAAGAGGCCAAGAGAAGAAGCATAGGAAATAAAAGAAATGTAATATTGAGAGTAAAATCTTTCTCTTATTTTTCTTCTTTTCACTATTTCTTTCAAAGATTTTTAATGGTACTGTTATTCTGCCCATTTCTTTTCTCAAAATTCTTTTCTACTTGATGTTATTTCTATCTTTAGCTTTATTATTATTTAATTCTAAAAACTTATATTTTTAAAGTTGATTATTGACTAATTATTTATTTGGTACCAAATAAATATTAAGAGAATGTGTAAATTTTAACTGTATAATATTGCTGTGAACTGATCCACACAGTTTTGGGATCAGACTTTTATAGGATAAGAGACGTCTTATCATGACTTGAGTTCTTCCATACAAAACCTTTCACATGTAGGAGACCCACAAAATTGGGCACTTAAATAGCTTCAGTTATAAATATTATTCAATGTATTATTTATTATTATTCCGATGCTATTTAATTCTTATAAAATTAATTGAGAGAATGATATTTTTCGTTAGTACAGCTGGAAATGGTTATAGTTAGAAAATCTTAATATTACTGAGAATTTTCTCACATTTTATTTGTCTTGCTAACCTTTCTAGATGTCTAGCTTGTCTTTTTACGGAGAAGGTTGGAGTATTTCTGTTTAATTTTATGATGATCGCCGGGAATATTACATTGTAATGGGAAATCAGGGAGCTGTATCTATATTTTATCCAGACAGGGTGGAGACTTATGCGTATACTTTGGACTAAACGAGAATCATGTATTAGTGTGTGACTTGAGGATATAAAATATATAATGAAGTGATGTAATCTGAGGTAGCATGTAGGATTGATGTAAAATAGTGACGTAGGTTAGAAAGTAGACTCTTATGTAGGAATCCCCATCTATGTTTATATAAATGAAGGATGTTAGTTTTAATCAATTAATTCTCCTAATTTTAATTACTTGTATTTTATTTTATTATTATTGTTATTATTATTATTATACACTTTAAGAAACAATGTGATATTCACTATAAATAATAGAAGATTTTACACATTGAATTGTGGAAGACCGGGAGTTATGCATCTAAATACTAGGTTTTTTCTGGATTATTTAAAAAAGTATGTTTTTTCATTTAAAAAAAGAAGGAAAAAAAAATAAAGATGTTATGAAATAAAGAGAGAAAATATAAAGAAGCGGATAAAGAAAATACAAACTCTTAGGAAGACATGAGATTCCCTAATTTTTCTTCTTGTTTCTTTATAGGAAAGTATGTATGTTGCGTAATCGGCAAGTGTACCGATCGTTCCAAGTAATAAAAGTGATAAGTAAGATCGTCTCCACAGGGATTGTAAAACAACTACTACGATAACCAATCTTCTTAAGTTAGATGAATCGATTTGTGGTTTCACAATATTGTAACTAATTAAAAAGTAAAGACTTGTTTTTAGGTTTTTTTATGAGAAAGACTTAAAATAAGAAAATGAAAGAAATGTTTTTGTAAAAGAAGTGAGAAAGAGTACTGTAGCCAGGGTACATTCACCAATTGCTCCCAATTTTACTTTGGATTGATTCACAATACTTATCGAAATTAACAACTCAGACAAATTATCATCTTTAGAAATAATTAGTTAAATCCCAATCCCTTGGTGATCTAACCCTTTACTTCAATTGGAACCCTAATCCCTTAGTAATCCCGCATGAAAATAAGCATTATGTAGATAAATCCCACGACTGCAATTCATACAAGTCTATTCCTAGAACATGCATGAAGCGTCATCTTTATCTCCTTTCAGAATCAGTATTCCAATATTCCTATTGCGAACCCTAATCCCCAGAATATCATCCCCTATTAGGTTGATCAGATCTAACAGAAATAATATCAATACGCACAAGATAAAGATGAAGTATATTAAAATCAACACATATAGTGATTCAATCCTTGTACCAATTGTTCACAAAGGGATCATGGCCCTGACTACAGAAAATAAATCTAGCCAATCAACATCATGATCGCTGATCTGAATTCAACATGAACTGAATGTTAGTATATGGGTGTCCTAGAGACAATCTTTTGATTAAATAAAGGACACTAGATGTAGAACTTTGTTCGTCGCAAATAAATAAAGCACAATTTATTCAGTTTCATATTTTGTCTCGATATTATTGTTAATATTATATGAACGAACTGGATAAACCCCTTGGAATAGAACACGTATCTCTTGAGTATCTGTGATGAGATCACGATCATGAGAATTCAAGGATATCACATGTCTATTCCTAATTATATGTTCCTAGTCTAGAGACACTGAGTTTGGGGATCAGTGATCTCGAGTAAGACTAGTACGACTTATCTACTTGTATATGGATACAAGGTAAAGACCTCATGAGCTGCAGATATGGAGATATCTTAGCTAAAGTCGTGGGTGGACCTATAAGAGTATAGCTCGCACTGAATAGACCCAAAAAGAGACTCTATGAGGAAATCTCACAGATAGTGTCATTAGAGTAATCTCTTTATGTTTGGGTATGTCTTTCCTTAGACCAGAAGTTATTACCTAGACTGTGTTCTTGAAGGCATGTTTTGATTGTATGCCTCGTCTGCCTGAAACATGGAGACTCATAGGTATACTGTTGGGCGTGTCCTTAAAGGGCACATGGCTAGGGTAATAAGCTGAAGGAATTCGTCAAATCTTTGTGAGAGATTAGGTTATCTGTAAACCGGAGAAATCAGGATGACATTTACAGGGACTCGGGAATCTATGCATAGTAAAAGAGATCATGAGATGATCTGCCTTTAGAGTTAGTAAATTGAGGATTCCCTATTTCGAATAAAGCTTACCCTAAACCGCAGGGGTTGATACATTTCCTTACCCTAGGTTAATGGGAAGATAACCGAGACGAAGGGAAATACATACGGTAACCAAATATGTGCAATAGGATGATCAAGTCATTAATCTGACTAGTTCTGGGGTAAAAAAGCATTGCTAGTGCTCTGTGTTATCATTAATTGGGTTGTGGGCTTGTTGGGCCCAAGCCCAGTTATGTCAGAAGCTAAGTTGGACCTAATGGGTCACACACTAACACCTTGTAGTCATGATGGACTAGCTTTAAAGGTATTGGGCCTAATAATAGTTGTTAGCCCAAGAAGCTGTTTAGAAGCCCACCTAAATGGGTGGGTGGTGCATGGAGCTTAGTAATGGGCTTGGATAGTCCAAGCCATTACTAATTAATTTAATTTGTTAAATTAATAATCAAATATTTGAATTTCGAATTTTGAATTTGAAATTTGAATTTTGAAATTTGAATTTGGAATTTGAATTTCGAATTTGAAATTTGAAATTTGAATTTTGAAATTTGAATTTGGAATTTGAATTTTGAAATTCGAATTTTGAATTTGAAATTTTGAATTTTGAATTTTGAATTTGAATGTTTGAACGTTTGAATTCAAGTGTTTGAATTCGAATTTTAATTGGCTTTGAAAAGTTGTTTCATAACAAAAGGATAAGACATGATCTTATTGGAGCATATTCCTTGGATCAAGAAGCATCTTTGGAGCACATCCTTGGGCTGTTTGGTGCGCAAATTTGAGTGATAAGGATGTCATATTATCACTTAAAACAAAGCTCCATTCAGATTTGGTGGTTGAGGGAATCAGTGGGTGAGTTGATTCAAATTTTGAATGAAACTACTCAATATATTTGGACCCCTTCTAGGGCTGAATTATGCGCATGAAAAGTATACTATATGATAGTTTATGAATTTAAGTTTAAATTATTTTGAACTTAATTTCATGAGGATAAGATTGGAGGTTGTTGGCAAAATTGGTTTTGCAACAGCTCCACCTTATCCTCCCATGCTCCATGCGCAAATTTCAAATGTGTTTGAAAGTTGGTTTTCGTTTTGAATGAATTAAATTCTCTCCTCCTCTCATCAAGGTGTACGCATATATACTGGTTCCTTACCTTAGGGTTTTAAAAAGAAAACCTAGCCAACTCTCCTTCATCTGATGCACCATTCTGTAGGGTAGTTCACTACACCTTTCCAAACAGAATACCTAGCCTCCACCTTCACCACTTGTGCGCATAGCAAGCCTCACTGTGGTGTTCATCTGGTGGCTTTCAAGAAAGGGTTCTTGCATCATTGACGAACGGTGGTGTGGATCACCATTGGAGGGTTTGAACCCTTCAAGCCTGACATCTGATCTCCCTGACTGATCAGGACAAAACAAGGTAACATCATGCTGTCTTAAAGCATGAACCTATGTGTGCATGTATGTTCCGCAGTAAAAAAAATTTGTTTTTACACCTTACATGCATCGGCCTTCAAAGGCCAGTTTACTATCACTGAAAATAAAATAGAAGAAAAGTACAAGAACGGGACGACGAACACGAAGAACGCCTTCCTTCTCCAGCCGGATCTTCCTCTTTTTGGGTCTTTGGTGTCTGTTTTCTCCTTTCAAGGTTGAGTCTCTATTTATAAGAGAGCTTGACCTAATTTGCCAATTTTTGAACTTTATCTTTCGCACCTCCCACGCTGGCAGCGCCACTCCCGCGCTGTGAGCGTGGGAGGTTCTGCCTGTTTTTGATATCCCGCGCTGTGAGCGCGGATCTCACGCTCTCAGCGCGGGAGCCTCTGCCAAATTTTTGCTTCCCACGCTGTGAGCGCCATACCCACGCTGACAACGTGGGATTTTAGCTCTTCTTTGTCCTTTTTGACTTCTTTTACTGCATCTTTCCTGATATTCAGACTTTGGATACTTTTAACAGTTTTTCTGCCTTTCTTGCATTGATTGAGTCACTTTCTTTTTCTTTTCGTCTTGTAATTTCTTATATGCTGTTCGCATATCAAATAATTCCCAGATTTAAACTTTGTTATACCTAGCAAATCCAGGAAACAATCAATCAATCCAACATTACATCGTACATCCAATCAATAGATTACCATACTAAGCATGCTTGAATCAATGCAAAGAACTTTAACAATGCCTTTTATGAAAAGATCAGAATCTAGTTTGAACACCCCTCACCCAGATAATCATATAACGCTCAATACTCAAGTGTTTGGGGGAATGACAATCACTCAATCTATCACAGCAATAACATCACCATAAGCTTGCTCATATTCTCAAGTTCCTAAAGATGAGGAACATTAACACATGCACAATTGATCACAAGAACTTTACAGGTTATAACTTGGTCGGGCTACAGGGTAGGAATTTATGGATAGTAGCTGAAGCAACAATGAGATTGAAAACTGGTATTATACCTTCAACTTATTTGCTTTACTCCACTAACATTCCCCCAGAATTTCGGGAATTAATTCCTTTTCAGCCTCATTTTCTTTACATTCTTCCATTTTTTTTTCCTTTTTCTCTTTTTAAGAGCACACTTCCTTTGCCTTTCTTTCTTCTTTTTTTATTTGATCTCTGTGGAGCTTACCTCATTTTCTTTGTTTTCATTCCAACGCATCAGTGATTCAATCTCGCTTAAGGTAAGACAATCTGAGTATGGCTAAGCAAGAATGATGAACAAAAAAGGTTCAGGCTCCAAGGAGGTCAGCAATGGAGAATTTTATCTGGTGTAGTATTTGGCCATGGCTTAACAGAATAAAATTTTCCTTAATCATTTCAATCAGTGCATGCATCTTTAGAGAAACTGAGCAAGTTCTGAAATGCTATCACAGTGAGGTCTCTCAGAATAAAATAAGTGTTTAAGCACAAAAACTCACTAGCTATGATGTCAGACTAGACTTCCAAAAGAATCATTTAGGCATTATTAATCATTCAAGCATAAAAATTCAGACATACCAGTTGAAAGAAATTGCCTATACAATGTCATGCCAGAAGTTTATGCATTGTATTCCAAAATTCAATCAAGCATATTTAAACCTGAGAATTGCTGTTGTTTCTTCTTTCTCTCTCTTTTTTTTTCAAAACAAGACGTCTTTTTCATGGTGTGTGGTGTAGTTCCACAGTATTCATCAATCTCGCATTCAACATGCTATGCGACAATTCCCAGATTTAGAATGTTGCTGTCCTCAGCAACAAACTATTCTAGATGATAGCTAATTCTGCCAGATGGAATACACACATACTTGTTAATTTCCAAAATAGAATAATCATGAAAACTAAACCAAAGTCAAATTGCAGCAAAAAAAAAAATTCAACACTGTTTTCAAAATGTAAAACTAATTGTTTCAAGAAATCAGCAAGATGCAGTGAGTGACAATGAAAAAGTAAATCTCAAATGTCATCCACGAAATCATCATCAGCCTCCAGATCACCAAGCACATCATCATCAGCAGCAGCGGAAGGCATAGATGGACCCGCCTGTGAACTGGGTGGAACTTGAGCCATCAACCCAGCTGTGTCAATTCCCCTGTCCAGGCACAGTCACTCCAACATACTCATCATATAGTTGCTTTGAACCATCAACTGCTGAAGCAACTGAGAGTCAGCAGATGGAGGTGTTGATGAGACTTGGGGAGGTGGTGGAACAGCACCGCCAGATGCTTTCCAGATAGCTTGCCTTCTGGACTCCTTCTGCATATCATTGTAGTGGTTTAGGGTCAGATCCTTTTTTATTTTCACATCTCTTGGCTCATCCTCTGGTATGTCCACTCCTTCCTGGATGCAAAGTTGCTCAATGAGTGAGTAGTAAACCAAACTAAAATCTAGTCGCCCCTGGGTAATGATATGGACTATCCTATCAGACAGAATAGCCCCAATGTGCAGATTATAATCCCCTAGCAGAGTGTAAAGCAACACTGCCCTTTCCACATTGACATCGCTCAAATTTGTGGAAGCTATGATTGTGGAATTGATGAAGGAGTGCCAGAAAATTTCCTCTTCATCGAGGTCCAGCCGATCCAATTTCTCTGGTACATCCGGCTGACCCTGTTTGGATTTCAAGGCAGAGTGAGGCTGAGTAATGCCCTCCTGAATTGTTGCAGCCAAAGCAGGCATGTCTTCCGTATACATTCCTTCAACAGGCTGCATCCTGTTGAATGTGTCTGTAAAGAAACAGGACTGTGTGGCTTCCCAGGAGGTGTTCAGCAACCTCTCTATCTGGAAAGCTGTAAAGGAGACCTCTCTCCCCCTTACCCAGCTCTTCCTTGTTCTATCCATTGTATCCTTGTCAGCATTTGCGTAGAATTCGTGCAAAATTGTACTGCAGCTTGCCCTTGGGAATTGAACTAGCTTGTTCCATCCCCTCCTCAGAATTGTGATGCTTACCGGACAGTCGTCCGCCAGAAAACTGCTAATCCTTCTTTCTTGAATTATCTTTTTCCTTAAAAACTAGTTGTGGTACCGGTCCTGTGCCTCCGGAGTTAGAAACCGGTTACCATCAAAATCGACCAAAGCAGGGGCTCTTGGCCTTTTTGTGCCAGATGCACCAGTAGTCTTTTTGGCGGCCCTCTTTCTTGTGTTGAATTGTTTCATGAAAAGAATCAACCTGGAAACAATCATTATTCTCAGCAGGTCTCTTCATAGCTTCTGAAACATTGTAGATAATCTCCTCATCATTCATTCTCAGTTTAATCATCCCTTGTTCAACATCAATTAAAGCTCGGGCTGTAGCCAAAAAGGGTCTTCCTAATAGCATGGGTTTCTCACTTCCTTCTCCCATATCTAACACCACAAAGTCAGCAGGAAAGATAAACTTATCAATCTTGACAAGGATATCTTCTATAATACCATTAGGTTTCCTCACGGATCTATCAGCCAATTGGAGAGATACCTCGGTAGGCTTCAATTCCTCAATCCCCAAAAATTTGTACACTGAAAAGGGCATCAGATTAATGCTAGCCCAAAGATCACATAAAGCTTTCCCAATGCCAATATCACCAATAGCAATAGGGATATTAAAACTCCTTGGATCACTAAGCTTATCTGGGATTTTCTGCTAGATAAAAGCACTACACTCCTCGGTGAGTGTTACAGTTTGGCATTCCTGCAACTTCTGCTTCCTGGATAAAAGATCTTTCATGAATTTTGCATATCCAGGCATATTTGCTAGGGCTTCAGCAAAAGGAATATTGATGTGTAGCTTCTTGAAAATGTCCAAGAATCTATCATAATGTTTGTTATAGGCTCCCTTCTTGAATCTTTCTGGATATGGTGCCTTAGACATCACATTTTCGTGGCTTAACTCATGCTTTTTCTTTGCCACAACTGGTTGTTCTTCAACCTGCTCTTGTTCAATCACAACTTCTTTTTCTTTTTCTTGTACAATTACCTCAATATCTGGTTCAATTGCTTCCTTATTCTGTTCCTCTTTCCCCTTTGTTGTATCTTCCAAATTCACCGCTGGTTTTGTTGGAACTGTCAATATCTTACCACTCCTTGTGGTGATAGCCATACAGTCATCCTTTGGATTGATAACTGTATTGCTTGGAAAGGTACCTGGAATTCTTTCTAAAAACTGCTTGGCCAGCCGGCCTATCTGATTCTCCAGGTTTTTGATGGAAGCATTTGTGTTTTTATTGTTGGCTCTAGTTTCCTCCATGAAAGCATTGGTATGTTGAGCCATCTCATTAGAAGCCTTAGCCATTTGAGCAAAAGCTTTTTCCCACTCAACTGGCTCTTTTTGTTGATTCTGTGAAGATTGAGCATAATTATTGTTAGATTTAAAATCCATACCAGATCCTTGAGTCCTCCGCTGAAAATTGTTGTTACCACCAGGGAAATTCTGATTTCGCTGGAAGTTTTGTTGTTGTTGGGGAGGACGCTGATCATACCAGATCCCATTCACCTGTAATTGTTGAAGTGAATCTTCTGATGATGGATTCGGACACTCACTGGATTCATGACTTTCTTGACATTGATCACAAACCAGAGGAGTTGTTTGAACCTTTGACACTTGAAACTTGTCAAATTTCTCACTTAAACTGTCAAACTTTTTAGATAATGATATTACATCACTATCTGCTGGTTTTGTTGCTGCTCTTTGTGTGGGAGCTAGCACACTTTCATTCTCATTCCTTGCAAGCTTTTTGATCAAATCAATAGCCTGCTCAGATGTACTTTCCCGAATAGAACCTCCAGCGGCACTATTTATTATCATCCTTGTTTCAGGAGTGATTCCATTGAAGAATATCACCACTTTTCTATCATCATCTCCTTCATAATATGCACATTTCCTGTTAAGTTCCTGGAATCTGTTCCATGTTGCACAGAGTGGTTCTCCTTCCAGCTGGTGAAAATTTGTGACTTCATTCACCAGCTGATTATATTTTTCCATGGAGAAGAAATGATCAAAGAATTTGCTGGACAAATCTTCCCATGTAAGGATGCTGTTTGCTGGCTGTCGTTCAATCCACCTCAATGCTTTTCCCTTAACAGCAAAAGGGAACAACCGGAGCCTGATAGCATCTGTAGATACTCCATTGTGCTTAGTTGTATCACAGACCATTAGGAATCGGCTATGAATTCATGAGGATCTTCATCATCAGCACCAGAAAACTGAACCCTTTCCACCAAAGAAATCAATGATGGCTTGAGTTCAAAGTTGTTGGCCTCCACATTTGGCCTTACTATGCTTGAATTGGCCCTGTTGAATACTGGAGTCAGAATTGTATTCAACAGTCTTGGAGGTTAATTGTTGGCATTTCCTCCTCGTCCATGACCAGCATTGTTGTTTTCTGCCATCTCTTGAATTGGTTGTAAAGGTATGTGCTTAGAATCTTCCCAAATGATCTGTCTAGCAGCCTTCCTTAGTTGCTTTTCGGTCCTTGCAATTTCAGAATCAATTACAAAGTCCTTAGGCGGAAGTCTGCCTCGCATAAAACTCAGGAAAATTATTAGTAGCACCTGAACAACACAAAACAAGATAAAAAGAATAAAAATAAAAATCTAATCTCAAGAATCTACGGTTATTTGTAATATTGATTACACAATCCCCGGCAACGGCGCCAAAAACTTGTTGCGTAATCGGCAAGTGTACCGATCGTTCCAAGTAATAAAAGTGATAAGTAAGATCGTCTCCACAGGGATTGTAAAAGAACTACTACGATAACCAGTCCTCTTAAGTTAGATGAATCGATTTGTGGTTTCACAATATTGTAACTAACTAAAAAGTAAAGACTTGTTTTTAGGTTTTTTTATGAGAAAGACTTAAAATAAGAAAATGAAAGAAATATTTTTGTAAAAGAAGTGAGAAAGAGTACTGTAGCCAGGGTACATTCACCAATTGCTCCCAATTTTACTTTGGATTGATTCACAATATCTTATCGAAATTAACAACTCAGACAAATTATCATCTTTAAAATAATTAGTTAGATCCCAATCCCTTGGTGATCTAACCCTTTAATTCAATTGGAACCCTAATCACTTAGTAATCCCGCATGAAAACAAGCATTATGTAGATAAATCCCACGACTGCAATTCATACAAGTCTATTCATAGAACATGCATGAAGCGTCATCTTTATCTCCTTTCAGAATCAGTATTCCAATATTCCTATTGTGAACCCTAATCCCCAGAATATCATCCCCTATTAGGTTGATCAGATCTAACAGAAATAATATCAATACGCACAAGATAAAGATGAAGTATATTAAAATCAACACATATAGTGATTCAATCCTTGTACTAATTGTTCACAAAGGGATCATGGCCCTGACTATAGAAAATAGATCTAGCCAATCAACATCATGATCGCTGATCTGAATTCAACATGAACTGAAAATAAAATAGAAGAAAAGTACAAGAACGGGACGACGAACACGAAGAACGCCTTCCTTCTCCAGCCGGATCTGCCTCTTTTTGGGTCTTTAGTGTCTGTTTTCTCCTTTCAAGGTTGAGTCTCTATTTATAAGAGAGCTTGACCTAATTTGCCAATTTTTGAACTTTATCTTTCGCGCCTCCCACACTGGCAGCGCCACTCCCGCGCTGTGAGTATGGGAGGTTCTGCCTGTTTTTGATATCCAGCGTTGTGAGCGCGGATCTCACGCTCTCAGCGCGGGAGCTTTTGCCAAATTTTTGCTTCCCACGCTGTGAGCGCCATACCCACGCTGACAACATGGGATTTTAGCTCTTCTTTGTCCTTTTTGACTTTTTTTACTGCATCTTTCCTGATATTCAGACTTTGGATACTTTTAACAGTTTTTCTGCCTTTCTTGCATTGATTGAGTCACTTTCTTCTTCTTTTCGTCTTGTAATTTCTTATATGCTGTTCGCATATCAATGTCCTTATACGGAACTTCAAACATAAATATGGAGAGAGGTTTCCATTTCATAATATAATGGAACATTATGTATAAGGCTTTTTGACCACTGTAGCCTTTAATTAATAAAGAATAACCTTTTGCCCCTCTAACAAAACATATCTTTCATCTGCCTCTGTTTTACTATTGACATCATAAAATACCCGGGTAAATGGGGGGTTACCCGGGTATCCTTCGAAAAAATAATACTACCCGAGCACCCAGCTGGGCTACCTTGGTATTGCTCATAATCTGAGAATTACTATGAATTATTTACCCGGTTAAGGAGGGGGCTACCAAGGTAAATGTCGAGGGTAAGGATTTTTAAAAACCCAGCAACCTGCATTCTTCAAACCCACAAACCACAATACCCGGGTAGAGCGACGAAAAAGGAGAAATCAGTGATTCCTTCACCACATTGGTTGGACAAGTTTCTTCTTTTACGATCATCCTTCGCGCACTATCATTTCTGCCTTCAACCGATTGAAAAACCAAGAAAGGTACTTTTTTTACTTTTTAATTTTTGATGAACCCTAACCTTGCATTCTAATTTTTGTTTGTCGGTACCTTTTAAGTGCCCAAATATAGTTTAATCATTGATTACATTTTGCATTTTGATAGTGCTTGGACAATTTACTAATAATTTTTTATTCTTGAAATTGAATTTAATTTTATGTGTCCATGATTGATGTCTGATCTTTGAGTGTTAATCATATTATGAATGGTATTAATATGACTGACAGACCCATTTTGAAGAAGAGAGGGGTGGGTACCGAGATGAGGACCAAATGCCGACACGATGGGTCCTCATCCTTTTAACCACAGGCTGTTGTTCATCAGGCTCCTGACTTGCCTTTCAGATATTTATTTGAGGATGACATTGAAGCACATGAGAGGTTTGTGAAGTCCTTCATGAGCCACTAAATATGTGAGCCAAAATCACTGTATTCGACGTTCTTCAACTTGGAGCGATTCAACATTGTGCTACTTCTTGATCAGACACATCTCCCGGTGCTTGCGGAGATTAAGTGCCCGTATTCGGAGATTAAGTGCCTGTATTCGATGTTGTCAATAACCATTTTTCATTAAATACATAACATTGCCACAACAACTTTGATAACACCACATCGTACAATACATACTCATAATGGCCGCACAATTGACATCAAAATCCAGCTATCTATGATCCTGTGCAAGGCCCTGATTCAGGTAGGTGTGATCTTGCCCCCATTTACAGACCACCCAATTATTTCCCTTCTTGGGCTTGATTGCCCTCACATATTAGGGACAACCGTCAGCATAATTTCGACACTTCATCACAAATCTATGTCGCTTTTTTTTACTATGGATGTCATGCGTTCTTTCATACAATGTAATTTAACAATATGTTACTTTTAGCCCAATTAAATTTAAGTAAAAGAGCACAAATCCAACCGTTAGTGTTTATCGTTCTTCGCTTTCTTTGTCGTTATGTACAATAATTTGTCAATCTAAATTCCAATATTCAGAATACGGGAAAGAAAGGAATGAAAGTAGGACTTGCTCAGTGACTAAAATCAACAATTCATACAAAAGAGTGGAAGAATTAAAGTATAGAAAAAATGATTGTACTTTTAAATGATGAATGTTATGTTATTTTACTGTCACAAAGAGTGGAACCCAAATATACAAGGATACAAGTTTACGTCATTTAAAATGTCACACATTTTTTTCCTTAAATTATATGCCTAGAAAAAGATCTATCTTCCTATAAATAGTCAATTCAGCTCACATAAAATTGAATGATATTAATTAAACAAAATATTAACGATAGAAAATAAAATGAATCAGGTTGCCAAATTTTTCCACAATGTTTTTCTTTGTTTAACTCGCTAACTCTTATGCCCCCAAGAGTTCTCCTTTTCTCCATTCTTCTGTTCATATTTACAGGTGAGGTCGAAAATCTTGTTTCTAATTTTATTTAACTTTTCTAGGAATTGTGGACATTTAACTCCTTAATTTTTTTTCTTCTTTCAATGAATTTTAAAACTTAATAAGGACTAAGAGTTTAGTTAAAATTTCTTTTTAACTTGATCTGTATTTGAAATATCTTTGCATTTAGTCACGGTTCGTATTTAATAAACCTAAATATTCAAATAAAATCATAAAACAAATAAGAAATATAAAAAAAAAACTAGAAATTTAAAGTAAAAATTAGTAAAGAAAAATCAAATAAAACTAAATAATAAAAACAAAAAGGAAAAACGTCATTTTCACCCATTGTGATTTTATGATTTATCACTTGATCCCATATGATTTTAAATTTGTCACTTAGAATCGTTGTGCTTAAATAATTTATCATTTAATCCATGTGGTTTCATATTTTCAATTACGGCCATTGTGGTTATAAAAATATATATCTTAGACCCCTTGTGGTCTTATATATACATATATTTTTTCTCAACTTTTATCATATATTATTATCCTTTTATAAATTAAAATTATATATCTAAAAATATAAATTATTTATTTAAATTTAAATTAATAATAATATCAATTATATCCTTATAATTCTATACATATAAATTTTTTTATTTTCCCTCTTTTTTATTTTATATCATCATCTATTTTTATTTCAAATCAAATATTATTTTATTTTATCTAGTTTTTACCCGATATCGTTATAAAATAATCTAAAGAAAATAAATATCTTATTTTGGTAATACAAATTTAATTTATCTTAAATAATATTTTTTAATTTTAAATATTTTTTTAAAATAAATAAAATATTTAGATAATTTATAATTAATTTCAAAAAATAACTTGAAATAATTTTTATTTTCATATTTAATTATTAATTCTTATTGTAATTTTATTTCATAATATCATAATTATATAAAATAAAATTTAGAAAAAATAAATATTTTTATATTTATAAGACCACAAGGTGTATAAGTGATATAATTTTGTAACCACACGAGTGTAAGTGAAAATTTGAAATCACATGTCTAACAAAAATTATTTGAAACCATAAAAGATTAAGGGAAAAGTGTTTATCATTTTAAATGACACAACTTGTATCCTTTCACTCTCACAAAGAGGTGTGACCTACACCTTTATTTTTTTGTCAACTCACTATCCTCCTTTATCTATCTCTTTCTCTATCTTAAAATAATACAATTTTACATTCTTTAAAATGATACACACTTTGTCGAAATATTAAATGATAAATTATGTAAGTATGATGGATCTAAGTGACAAATTTAAACCGAGATAGGAAGTTTTTTATTAGAAACAAGGGAAATCCATTTGTCATGTTACATTGAGAATGAATAATTATCCTAGAAACATAACTGGGTGAGAGAAAAGAAAAGGAGATCAAAGAAAAAAATTATAATGGGACCATCAATTCATCAAAAGTTGTGTTTAAGTGACAAATGGATTTCCCTAGAAATAAAGCATATACAATTTTCACATCGCATCAGAATTCCTTCATGAGTACCGCATAATAAGAAGTAACACAGCAACTCTACCTCCATTCAGCTATGAAAAACTTTTCAAGTTCCCATGGTTCTGCAGATCCTGCATATTAATTCAGGCCTCTCACTTCCCAATGAGACTCTTCATATAAACCATTGCTCATCGAGCACTACCCAGAAGACTCTTCACTGTCTCATTCACTAAGCACTTCTGCAATGGATGCATCACCGCACACCATTATCGAAGATAGAGAAGAACTCATGGTTTCACCCTCATCTGGTGCAAACCCAACTCGCAGAACTGCCTATTTTCTCAAACCTTGTATCAGTTGCACCAAAGAGTCTGAATGTGACACTCTTCTTCCTCATTCCATGTTCTCTGTAACAGCCACTTCCAATCCTTCAAAGCTGCCACCAAAAGTAACATACAATGGATGGCGAAGGCCACAAGAAGAATGGAAAACATGGGTCCAAAAAATGCAATCCAAATATGAATATCTTTGGATAAAAGCTGGGATAGACAAAGCTATCAAAGCTTCTACATATGAAATCCACAGGAATGATGAGTTGATACTTGAACTTGCTCAAAGATGGTGTTCAAAGACCAACACATTCATCTTTCCTTGGGGAGAAGCAACCATCACTTTGGAAGATATTAAGGTTTGTTGGGGTTACTCAGTTATGGGAGCTTCTATTTCTAAGCCTCTTGAGACCAATGAGCAAAAGGAAACAGAAGCGGAACTAGTTGCTGCAAGAAGAATATTTAATAGCACTAAAGTCAGAAAGGTTCTTCATAAGCCTTGGATGATGCATTTCATGAAGAATGAAAGCAAAGTGGAGCACGAGGCTTTTTTGGTTCTTTGGTTGTCAAGGTTTGTATTCCCTGCAAATTCACCTGACACCATTTTGAAAAGCGTTGTCCCTATTGCCATACATCTAGCTAGAGGAACTGAAATGGCTCTTGCACTGCTGTTTTAGCAAGCATTTATAGGGACTTGAGTTTGCTCAACAGCTACATCAACAATACCACAATTAAGTGTAGAGGTAATCTATCTCTATCTCTATCTCTATCTCTATCTCTATGGGCACCTTTTCAATTGGTTCAAATATGGGCATTGGAGAGATTTAAAGCTCTGCAGCCACATCCACATGCAATTAAGCAACGCCAACCATGGTTGGCTAGATGGGACAGAGTGAAAATGTTGACAAATAAAAAATTGAAATTGACTTTGGATTCTGCTGGTGCTAGAAATGGCTTTCTATGGCGACCATATAAGAATTCACCATCCCTTAAGGTCTACAATGAAAATGACATGTGGGAATGTGATAATCCTTCTTTGGATATGGAATTGCTGTCCTTTTGTCGATGCTTGAGGGTCTGTGAGTTGGAGGGTATGGGGTGTATAGAGCAGTACCTTCCACATCGTGTTGCTATGCAATTTGGAATGGATCAGGACATTCCTGCTATGGTTGCTCGTTGTAAAAAGGATCCTTGGATAAGCTATAGCCAGCCAATAATGGATCCAAATTTGTGCATTGCATTATATGCTTCCGAGCAATATGTTACTTGTAGGTACTATGATTGGTGGAAGCAATTAAAACCTGGCAAGGAAGGAGATACAGTAAAGGGTAATGATCATTGTTGTCTGACAAGCATAAGCAGCTCAGAACATTTGTCACCATCTTCATCTGGGAATGTAGATTCTAAAGGATCCTATGGTCCACCACCTGGTTTTACTTCCAAGTTTAAGAGAGATCAAGTAGTAGTTGGAAATGGCAAGGCTTTGTCTTGTCCTCAATATGGTGTTTTTCCATCATCAAGGGTGGATGCTGAAACAGCTCGATCAAAAAGTAAGGATGTTGTTAGAGGAGCAAATGGTCAAATAGAAGATGTTGTTGGAGGAGGAGTAATAAGAGTCAAGGATGAAGGGAATGAAGCCAAAATCAAGAGTCCATTTTCTGATAGAAATGGTGCCAATAACATGGAAGGGGAAGGTATCAGTCCTTGTCTAGTAGAGACAGCATCTAACCTTGAAAACCGGATTTTGGAGCTTGAAAGAGTGATTGCTAAGCTTAAAGCAGCCAAATTTTGGTGTTAAGACACAAGAGTTGAAGGTTTATTTAGGACTTAAAAAGAGGCTGAAACCAACTTAAAGTATTTTAAATTATGTTATCTCAATTAGTTTATCTCAATCAATTAGTTATATTTAAAATTATGTAATATCAATTACTATATTTCAATAAAATTAGTGTTAACTTAAATTGTGTGATAGAAAAGGAAGCAATTACCACTGTTTGCACAATTGCGCCAAGATTTCCTTGCATCTAAAGGGAAATATCTTCGGTACTACTGTAGTACTGAAGACTCAGTGCATCATTTACTTAATTTAGAAATAATAATATATTTTTTTTACTATTTTATCCTTTGTATGGTTATTTTCCCCTAAACCATCATCTTTTTCTGCTTTTAGTAAAGGAGTACATACTACATAGCAAAGATATCCTCCATCTAAACACCTAAGACTATAATAGCTAGTGACACCCAATGTAGAGTTTTTATTTTTTACTTTGGCAGTTTGTTAATATTTTAGTTTCCCTTAATTTTGTGAAATCTTATACTTACTAGGTGATATAGTAGTTTCAATTAGGAACGAATTCTCTTATGTTATATTTTCAGACGATATACTTATATGAAAATTGTGCATATTTCTCGTGATAAACATTAAGTAGGTGGAATTCTATCAAAATTTACAAAAATATATTAAGAGAGATAAAAACAAAAATAATTCAATAATGCTTAATAACCCCTTAGCATAATAGTAATGACGCTTCGTGTGCAAGAATGCTTTGAAGGCAACACAATGCCCATGTGATATAGTCTCTGAAATGTTACCTTTTTTGAAGTCAAGGAAACACAGCAATAGTGTGAGTGTCTCAGCAACCAATTTTGGAAAATTGGGTTTCTCTTGTTTAGCTTCAACACCATCTATCACGTTCTGAATTGTTGTTCATGTTTTCTCATTAAACAACCCAACACTAAAGTTTTGAGTTATAGTTTCGTACTCATGAATGAACCATTTGAGACCATAATTGAAGTGAGGGGAGATTTCATGGTTTCACCTGCTGGTGATAGTGAACCAACTTTCAGAACTGCCCATTTTCTGAAACCTGTTGCGAACTCCACTGATGAACAAGTCTGTGAGATTCTTTCAGCTTCTGTGACTGTGTCACCCATGTTTGAACCCAAGGAGTGGCCTTTGGAAATCCATTTCAATGGGTGGCCTCGCACATCAAAGAAATGGATTGGGTGGGTGGATACACTTTATCCCAGGTATGAATCAGTGTGGAAGAAAGTTGGCATCTTTGAAGCTATCATGAGCACCAAGTGCTGCATAGTGAAAAATCAAGAATTGTTATTTGGGGTTGCAGAAAAGTGGTGTTCTAAGACAAATACATTTGTGTTTCCATGGGGTGAAGCAACAATCACGTTGGAGGATGTGATGGTTTTGGGAGGCTATCCTGTTCTTGGTGACCCTGTTTTCTCCCCACTTGAAAACCAGGAAATGAGAGAGATAGAAGAAAGATTGAACCTGGCAAGAATGGATCCTTGGAGTAGAAAAAAAGGTAAGGCTTCCACATCAGCATGGATGGATCTTTTCATCAATAATGAGTTTGATATTGAGCATGAAGCATTCCTTGCAACTTGGTTGTCCATGTTTGTTTTTTCTAATAAGGGCTTTGTAAATAAGTCTGTGTTCCCTATTGCTATTCATCTTGCTAGAGGGAATCCCATTGCTTTGGCACCAGCAGTATTGGCTATCATATATAAGGATTTGTGTTTGTTGAAAAAAACAATTGTTGGTTTGACAAAAAGTCCATTAGTAGTTGATAATTTGCACTTGGAGGTTACTCTTCTGTCACCCATGTACTTGGTTCAGATTTGGGTGTGGGAGAGGTTCAAAAGTTTGCAACCAGAACCCAATTTGATCAACAATGGAGACCCTATGTTGTGTAGGTGGCACAAGGTCAAGGCCTTGAAAGTTGACAATGTGAGATTGGCACTGAACTTATCTATGGAGGGTTTTATTTGGCGCCCATATGTTAGATGTGCTGATAAATGCAGGTTAATTTATCCAGAAAATGAAATCTGGCTATCATCAGAGACAGATTTGGATAAAGAACTAATAGTCTCTTATGTTACATGCTTGAGAGTTTCAGAGCTTGTTGGAACTGATTCCATTATAAAACAGTACCTCCCACATAGAGTTGCTATGCAATTTGGAATGGATCAAGATGTTCCAGCTTGTGTGCCTAGATTCAATCAGACCAAAACCATTGCATGGGAAAATTACTGCAGACCCATATCTAATGGGAATTTGTATTTTCCATCTAGGCTTTTTGAGGCAGATGTTACCACACGTTATGCAAGGTGGTGGAAGCAATCAGTATTTGGTCATCAGGATCCTGCTAAGAATATTGTGCGGAGGAAGAGAAGTGCAAGGTCATCAATTCATAGGCCTCATTGGTCAAAAGCAAACACAAGTGGTGATGGTTTAGAAATTAGGATGGGTGATAATAATGCTGGTGTACATTCTGGTTTTCTTCCCGAACATTTGAAAACTGTTCCTGGTGAAAATTCTGTTCAAGATGGAGCAACTAATGAATGTATAAATCATAGTTTGGGTGATGAAGCAACTAATGAATGTATGATTTTGCTCAACCAATGTTCATCATCAGCCTCTGCTGCAGATTATGGAGATGTTAAAAATATATTACCACTGATGAAGCAAGTTGCAGAAGATAACATTGAACCTTCAATAAGGGTTTTGGAGGATGATTTTGAAGATGGAAATGGGAGCAAAGAATCAAGGCTTTCTAGTGACAGGGTAAACTTATTTGAGACTCAAGGAGAATCATATAGCTGTTCATCTGAAATTGAAGTAACGGAACTTGAACAGAGAATTAGCAAACTTGAGAGAGTGATTGCAAAATTGAAGGAATCAAGGTTTGGTCACAGTTGAAATAATATTATTAGCCAAGCAAACTAAAACCTTAACACTAGTTATAAGTGTGTTACTTATGTCTTATACTGTTCAAAAAAAAAGGAAACATGACCTTTTAGGATCTTAGTATTGGTACTTTGTTCTAATTTCACTGCATTACATTGGAACATATTTATCATTTGGTACCTACTTTGTAGAAATGTAGCTGGCTATTTAGATGAATCTTTGCTTGTGAGTTGTCTTCACTTCCCATACATGAATTGGCTGATAGTTTTTCATTTTACTTCTAAACTTTGTGTAAAGAATTAGGGTAAACTATATGTCATTTTAAAGGGATGTAAAGTTGTGTCATTTTAAGAGAGTGAAAGAGATAGATAAAGGAGAAGAGAGAGTTGACAAAAAATAAATAAAGGTGTGAGTCCCACCCTTTGTGAAAATGAAATGATATAAGTTGTGTCATTTAAAAGGATAAACACTTTTCCCAAAAAATTATGCTTTTAATTGAACAATCATGCCCTATAATATGCGAATCAGTGATTAATTATACTCTTTAGTGATGAATACTTGATTTTATTTTATTTTTAGGGAAAAGTTTACCAATGCCGATGTGGTTTATTCCATATTCCAAAATCACTTATGCTCATGTGATTTTTTTCCTATCACATATCCCCCTATGTTTTGTAAAAAATAAGAAACTATATGGACATATGTGATAAAAAAACATACCTTTTACAAACCATAGGGCATAAGTGATTCCGGAATAAACCATAGGAGTATTGGTGAACTTTTCCCTTATTTTTATTGATGTGAGTTTTGTTACTATTTGATTCAATTATAATATTCTAAACGCTTGAAATCAGAATAAAATATAGGGTTTTATATTTCTCATATTAAATGAGAATTGAAATCACATGTTGTAGAGATAAAAAGCATGTGGGACCCATGTGTTAGAAAAAATTAGATGTAGGACCCTTGTCAGCACGGAGATCGAAGGGTATGTAGGAAAGTTTGAATTCTCATGTTAAATGAGAAATATAAAACCCTAAAATATATAGGTACCATATAAACACCACAAAAGCACCGTACTAAGAATTTTTTGTGAAAGGTTTTTCAACTAAAAGCATATTTAATAAGTTTTGTTAAACTAATGTAGTCAAACAAACTAAAAGCATATTTAATAAGTTTTGTTAAACTAATGTAGTCAAACGAAATAACGGGATTAGTCCCGTCATATATTATCGCGGGACTACTGCACTCCCGTGGGAGAAGCTGACGGCACCCAGACTCCTTCTCCATGTCAGCTCCACGTGTGCCAGTCCCATCAAATATATTGACCAAACCAAACCAATTAAACAAAAGTAATCACGTCAAAGTGTTTGACGGTATCCATCGTACTGCTATATCAATTTGGAGGATTCAATTAGAATTATATTTCAATTTTCTTATACTTTTGGTAGGAATAATTTTTTTAAAGTTATTTTAGGTAACTATAATGGAATTAAAGTCCTACTAGAGTATTGTAAGCATTAACAAAGTTTTATTATACTAATAAAATAATTTGAAAAATAATTTAATTGAAATAATTGAATTAAAAATTTTACCTACTCTATTTGCATTTAATTTTTAGAAATTTCAAGTTATCCCTCGTTACAATTGTATAACTATTAGTTTAATTGACTGTTAACATTCAAAAAAATTACCTGCTCTATTTTCATTTAATTTTTAGAAATTCCAAGTTTTCTCTCATTACAGTTGCATAACTATTAGTTTAATTGACTGTTAACACTCAAACTTCAATACTATTAAATTGTTCATTTAATTTGTCCTGATGATATAAGCATAAGTTGTGTCAAAATAATTTATTCAAAAAAAAAAGTTGTGTCAAAATAAATTATTTCAATTAAATTATGTGTCGCGTTATTTTATTAGCATAATAAAACTTTTTTTTTTTGGAAATATTAGCATAATAAAACTTAATTAATGCTTCCAGTACTCTAGTAGGACTTTAGTTCTATTATTTTTACCTAAAATAACTACGTAGTAACTTAAAAAAAATATTCCTACCAAAAGTATAAAAAATTCAAAATATAATTCTAATTGAATCCTCCAAATTGATAAAGATGGATACCGTCAAACACTTTGACGTGATTACTTTTGTCTAAGTGCTTTGGTTTTTGGTTTTGTGATGGGAGTGTCATCAATGTTCATGACGGGTTTAGGTGTAAAATCTGACGTGGACCGATAGTCCCATAATAATATCTGACGGGGCTGGTTCCATCATTTTTTGTTTACATGTTTGATTGCATTAAAAGGGCTAATTCAGTTTAAATACTCACTTCGTGAGTGTCTGGGGGAAAGGAATACTTTAGACATTTTTTCTTCTATTTTTTGTAGAGAGACTGATTCGAACCCGCGACATGACACACCATAGCAAGCAAGCTTGTCGCTGAGCCAAACCGGCCCTTCACATATTTGATTGCATTAATCCGTCAAAATTTATTAAATATGTTTTTAGTTGAAAAATCTTTTACCAAAAATTCTTAATACGGTGCTTTTGCCGTTTGGGTGATGAATCGAGAATAAAATCTAGAGTAAACATCTTTTTTTGTCCCTGGCAATATCTACGAAATCATTTTTAGTCACTGACAATAAAAAAGGATCAAATTGGTCCCTAAAATTATGAAAAAAGGGATCACTTTAGTCCTTCTGTCAATTATAATAAGTATTCCTTGGTACTTTTTTCATCATTTTAGGAACCAATTTGATCTTTTTTTATTATCAGGGACTAAAAAGGATTTCGTGGATATTACCAGGAACCAAAAAGGGTGTTTACTCTAAAATCTAAATATCGAAACCTATAATAAATGAACTTAGTACACATGATGAAAAAATTTAAATTACCCAACAAGACATGAAAAATTTAAATCCTCTAATGCAAATACTGTGCACCAATGACCTTTACCCAAGTGCGCAATCAATATAATTAGAATACATTGATGCTATAATTAGATTAAGGGAAAGTGTATATCATTGTAAATGACATAAAATCGTGTTATTTTAAGTAAGAAAAAGAGATAAATTATGAAAGTGAGAATGGAAGGAATTTTTTTAAAAAATGTGGTTGTAAGAGCGAAAGGATGTAAGGTGTATCATTTAAAATAACACAACTTATTCCCTTACATTAACGTGGTATATCAAATACTTGAAAGTTATATTAATTGTCATTTTCAACCCCCTTATTTGTTCGATACCGAATAGTAATTTGATGAAATGACCAGAAAGGAAGCAATCTCATTAGTTTGCCATATCAATATATGTCATTCAAATTCATTGGGTTCACACAAATTGCACGTGGCCATTGAATTGTAGAAGTTATGCGCGTAAATCCTTGGTTTTATGTGGTTGTTTAAAAACTAGTAAACAAAAATAATAAACTATTTTTTTTCAGGAGAATACAAAGATGTTTTTAAATAAAGACAGAAAATATAAAGGAAATAAGGAAAATTTGAACTCTTCCCAAACAACTTTTCTTCTTCTCATTTATTTATAATAAAACCTGTTTTTATATAGGACTCCAAATGTAACGCGTGATAACTTGTAAGATCAATAACTATCTCCACAAATTAACATTAGATTTTTTAGTGTGCTTTGTCCTCCCTCACACATTTTATGGAAAAACTTTTTAGGAGGTCTCTCATCCCATAATTTCTCCAAGTCAAGTGCGTTTAATTATGAAGTTTTTCTGTTTCGGGCTACCGAAAAGTATATGCATCTTGTTAGTATAGGTAGCATCAATTGGGGTGTTAACGAGCCAAGACGGGCTTTGGTCTTAAAAGACTAAGCTTGTTTTTAATGTGTCAGTCTGGCCTATCCTGTTACCTTTTATGAATATAATTATCAGTCTGTGGCCTGACTTATTTATAAAAAATAAAAGTCTGGTTTAGCCTATTAGTCTGTTAAAAAAAATAAGACACCAAAAATATATCAAAATAAAATATATGATCAACAACATTAATAATTCCACAAAGATTCATAAATTCAATGTATATCCAAACAATATAATATAAAATAAAATCATTCAAAAAGTTTGTTTAACCAATAAAATGGGGTGAAATGAGTTGAGGAGAGATATGGCTATTATGAGAAGTATAAAAAATAAAATGAAAATAAATGTTAGTATACCAGGCCAATCTGAGAGGCTTTAAGGCCGGATTTTTGAATTTGAGCTTGAGTTCTTTTTATTAAACGAGTTTTTATACAAATTCAAGCCTAGTTCAACAACTAATTTTAGACATGTAAGCACAGACCATCACAAGCCATGTCAAAGGCCCCTGAAAGACCCTGGTTCATTTAGCACCCCTAGTACCAATTAATTCTTATAAGCTATCCCTAACTGTATCGTCCCATACTAGCACAGTCTTTGGAATCTCTCTCTTTCGGGTGTTGATTTGATTCGTTCATGTACCCCCAGCTGCAAGACTTGGCATGAGCCGCTCATTGTTCGTGCCTCTTTTGCACCGACGATCACTCTCTGCCCTTGCCAGCCCTTGGGATGTCACATGCCCACCAGCTTCCGCCCGGTTCATCCTCGAACCATTTCGTACTAGGAGAGAAGCCCTGCTCTGATACCACTTGTAACGCCCAGTAAGTTGCGAGATCAATGATTGTCCCCACAAACTAACAAGAGACTTTTTAGCGTACTTTGTCCTCACTCACACTCTTCTTGAGAAGACTTCCCAGGAGGTCACCCTTCCTATAATTTCTCCAAGTCAAGCATGCTTAAATATGGAGTTCTTTCGTTCCAGGCTACCAAAAAGTAGATGCATCTTGTTAGTATATGTAGTACCAATTAATTCTTATAAGATATCCCTAATTGTACCATCTCATACCAGCACAGTCTCTGGAATTCCTCTCTTTCGGTTGTTGACTTGATTCGTTCATGTACCCCCAGCTGCAAGACTTGGCATGAACCGCTCATTGTCTGTGCCTCTTTTGCACCGACGATCATGCCCACCAGCTTCCGCATGTCACATGCCCACCAGCTTCCGCCTGGTTCATCCTCGAACCATTCCGTACTAGGAGAAAAGCCTTCCTCTGATACCACTTGTAACACCCGATAACTTGCGAGATCAATGACTGTCCCCACAAACTAACAAAAGACTTTTTAGCGTGAGTTTTTTCGTTCCAGGCTATCGAAAAGTAGATGCATCTTGTTAGTATAGGTATTACCAATTAATTCTTATAAGATATCCCTAATTATAGCATCCCATACCAGCACAGTTTCTGGAATTTCTCTCTTTCGGGTGTTGATTCGATTCATTCATGTACCCCAGCCAGAGATGTGAAAATTGGCCCGGCCCGGCCGGGCGTTGATTCGATTCATTCATGTACCCCAGCTAGTGATGTGAAAACTGACCCGGCCCGGCCCGGCCAGTTCAACCGGTTGGCCCGAAAATCGGCCCATTAATCGATCTGATTCTTGTAATGGACTGGATATGTTGTTGGCCCGATATTGACCCGGTGAACCGCGGTTCAACCGGTATTAATCGATGAACCGGTGAACCGGTTTTGGAAAAAATATTTCCAATGTTGCGGCAGCTGAGGTTCAAACTCGAATCCCTAACAACAGCTGCTTACCGTGTTTGTTTGTTGGTTATTTTGTACCATTTATTAGAATTATTTCAAAATTGCATCTAGTGAGAATCGAACCCTTGTTGTGAAGATAAAAATTATAATATTTGCCATTAGACTATATTTAATTCTTGGTTCACTTACACCATTTAAAATATTTATTATATAATTAAATATAAAATATAAATTTATATATGTATCTGGTTCATGCGGTTGAACCAGTGACCCACTGACCCGGTACCTCGACCGGATCGATCACCGGTCCGGGTTAATAACATTGCCCCCAGCTGCAAGATTTGGCATGAACCGTTCATTGTCTGTGCCTCTTTTGCACTGGCGATCACTCTCTGTCTTTGCCAGCCCTTGGAATGTTACACCAAATATAATATGGTGTTAAATTTTATAATATAATGTTTCATTATGCACAATAGTTATATTTTAATCAGACAAACCAAAGATTAAAATAATAAATCTTAATTAATGGCGCCCTTAATATCTAATTAAAATAATCATCCCCACATACGAAATATGCATATTTTATAACATATTTTGGGATGAATATAAACTATGAATATAACTCGTTCAAACCTTATTAAGAGAAAAAAAAATCTAGGATAAAAGCTTAGAAAAGAAAAAAGAGTATTATTGGCAAATATGCGTATAAGTAATAAAGTAATAAATAAGATATCATTCCCTTGAAAATTATTAATTTCAAATATTAATTCGCTAATTTCACTTTATTTGAATGGATCATAGTGATATGAATTGTAATTAAGAACAGTGAACATAAAGCAATCAAAATGCAAAATAAAAAAATAAAAATTAACAAAGCCAAGACAAAACCCAATTGCAAGATAAATAAGAAAAAAACAGGGGAAAAAAATTAATTTATTGCTTTTTTAATAAAAAAATTATGAAAAAGTAGTCATTTTGAAATTAATTACGAAAATATAGCAGTCAAACACGTCCCAAGGGGACGTGACCGGTTGGAGAGAGACACGCCCAATTTGGGCGTGACCGAAGAGAGAGACACGCCCCATTAAGGCGTGTTTCACCATGTGCTGCCGCGTGGAACAAAAGTTAACAGTTTGACTGTAAAACTTTGGAAGTCCATAACTTTTGACTCGGGTGTCCGAATTAAGTAATTTTTTTTTATTCCACATAACTTTTCGAGATCTACGTAATGACACCTCATTTGGCCGTCACAAAAAAAAATTGAATTTACAACAATGATACCATAAGAATGTTTAAACTCAAATTAATAAGAATAAGATCACTATTATGATTAGAAACATTTATAATAAAGATCCTTATTAAAAAGTTAAGTGAGTGCTTTTCGTTTTATTTTGATTTTTAAGTTTTTGTTCATGATTATAAAAATGTTAGATTATTTTTAGTAATAATTATAAGGTAACAAAGTTATGTCATTTTTAATAAAACTATGTCGTTTTGATGTATTTTTACCAAAATCATAAGGATCTTTACTATGAATGTTTCTAATTAAAATAGTGGTTTTCTGTTTATTAATTTGGGTTCAAACGTTCTTATGGTATCATTGTTGTAAACAATTTTTTTTTGTGAGAGACAAAATATGTCAAATGAGATGTCATTACGTTGATCTCGAAAAGTTACGTAGAATCAAAAAAAATATTACCTAATTCGGACACCCGAGTCAAAAGTTATGGACTTCCAAAATTTTATGATCAAACTGTTGACTTTTGTGCCACGTGACAGCACCTGGTGAAACACGCCCCAATGGGGCGTGTCTTTCTCCTCGGTCACGCTCAAATTGGGCGTATCTCTCTCCTCGGTCATGCCAAAATGGGGCGTGTCTCTCTCCAACCCGGTCACGCCCCATGTGGGCGTGTCTCACGCTTAGGTCACGCTCCACTTAAGCATGTCTCTCTCCATTGGAACACACCTCATGTGGGCGTGTTTGACTGCTATATTTTCGTCATTAATTTCAAAATAACTACTTTTTCGTAATTTTTTATTAAAAAAATAATAAATTGAATATTTTTTTACCGAAAAACAGCATTTAACACAAAGAAAATAAAATTATGAAAATGGTTAAGGTTTTCACTTCCCTCAATTTTTTTTTGTGTAACTTAATCCAAATTCTCAAATCAACTTCTCTTTCAATATCGCAAATCAATTCTACACTATTATAGTTAAGGGGAAATCTAATTTCTTGGCATCTTAACTAAAATCTCCCTTCGAAGTAATCTAATGTCTTAACATCTCTTAGAAGGGCTTAAGAATTACAAATAGAGAATTATAAAGATTGCATATATTCATATATCTATTCCTAGAATCATGGTAAAATTATCAAATCTAGTTCATATATTAATATTCCTATTATCATACATAAACCCAAGATCGATCTGCAAGAAGGGAACTCATGAAAATATTATACATCGAATGATTCACACATTATTGAGAGGAGATATTGCATTGAAAAGATAAATCAAGTTACATCAAAAATCGAGTTGGGTTTCATCTAATCCTAACACAAGAAAATTAGAAAGTCATGAAGAAAAGAACATGAGAGAAAGAACTAAGAGCTTAGGGACATAGGTGGCAAAACGGGTCGGCCTGTCCCGACCCGCCTCCAAACCGCCAAAAATGGGTTGGCCCTCCAACCCGCCTAAAAAATAATTAAAAATAAATTATATTTTATTAATTTTATAATATTACTTATTTTCATTTCACATCCCCTTAATTTTTTTCAATCTCAAGCTTAAATGTAGGCTACATTTATTAGAAACGTATTTTTGCCTCCATACATGGATACCCTTTGTCATAAATAAAGTTTTTTTCTTTATTTTTTATAGGGGAGTATTAAGATAAAAAAAATTATATCACAGTGATAAATAAAATACTACCTAATAGTAAAAAAAAATGACCAGCAGGCCAATCTGCCCCGATCCACCGCCAACCCGTTTTGACCTACAGCTAAACAGAACGGGTTGAGACGGGTTGGTGGGTTGATATGCATAACCCAACCCGCCTCATTTTGACAATTAGTGGGCTGACCCGTCAACTTCAAACCATAGGAAAAAGGTTGGTGTTGATACCTCCACTTTAGATTGCTCCTCTTTCCCTTTCAGAAGCACTCATAAACAAGCATCTCCTCACAAAAAGCTCATAGTCATCAGCCCGTCACTACCGCTACCACCACTGCCGCCGCCGCCACCATTACCACCATGTTGCCACCATAGCCGCCACCACCACCATCAGACCATATGGAAAGAAAGATGATGATTCCTAAAAAAAATAAAAAAATACTTAATAGGAATTATTTTATATTATATTATTTCTTGTGTTATCAAACGCAATTCTCATTCTCAGAATAAAAATAAAACATATTATCAAACACATTTTTTTCTCAGAATAAAACATGTTATGAGCGGTAAGTCTTCGATAGGAAGAGAATAATATTCCTTTATGCACTCATCATGGAGGGACAATTTGTTAGGAACGTGAAAGGAGTGGGACATCTTTTTGGCATTTGGGACTTGGGCACATTTGGGTGAAATTGGGAGAGATAAGGGGCTCTCCAACTCCAACTCCTTTGAACCTATCTTTACTTTCTTATTTTGTAATCTTTACTTTCTCTGTTTTGTAATTTGTTTTGAGATCTATAATTAGGAAGAGTCATACTGTTTGGTGTTTACTTGCAATTGAAAATTGTTGAATTGGAGAATTATATACTAATTGTTCTGTCTTTGGGTTTATTCTTGAATTTGCTGGTTCAGGTTGTCATACACACCCTTAAAACTCTATAATTTTTTTTCTTGTAGACATGCTAATAACACAAGATGAAATATTTGGACCTATGATGGCACTTTCTAAGTTTTAAGTCCATCTTATATTCTATTTTACTATCTTAATACAAAAAAAGTTTGTGATTGCACACATGAATGTTTAATTAAGTATGGTATATGCACTGTACCAAAAAAAAAAAAAAAAAAGTATGGTATATGCACAACACGCCCATTGACGAATCAACTAAGAAAGCCAACAACACCGGATATGGCCTTTGATATTGAAAGCCTACTTCACAAGTATCTTCAAGTTAAATATGTTGCAACACCTATTTACAATTCTCTTCGGCTTTGAAACTTTCAGCTGAGGGTGCTTGTGAGCACTAAATATATACATCATTTGGATCAACAACTTCAGTTTTTTTTCTTTTGGATGCTGAACAATATAAGTTTTAACATCATCTCGGTAATTAAATAAATTTGTACACTAACGAGCTTGTGCAATGTTGAACAACTCCTCAATAATAAGATGCCAAAAAAGGAAAGGAAGACTAGGAAAAAAAAAGTTGTGATAGTTTTATTGCACTTCCAAGCTGTTTGATACAATATAAAGTACATTGGAGTATTGCTATTTTTATATAGCCTTTACATGGTATCAATGGAACATGTATGTAATTACCAGCTCCAACAGCATAAGAAAGTAAGCAATTCCTTGATCAATTGCAGTACCTGCGATAAATGAAACAAATTTTAATTAAAAAAAATTAGAAACGAGGAGGAAATTTATTACTTCATAAATTAAGAAAAATGAGAAGAAAAAAAGCACATCAAGAAATGAGATAGTATTGAATTAGATAACATTCAACACCTCATGTAATTATTGAATTTTGAGAAACTTCGTAATCTACAAGACAAAGCACTTGAAGAAATTGACCAATAGATTTTATTTTTTCATTAGAAGGATCTCCGAAATTGGGAAGGATCACTTCCACTATTCAGCAAATGGTTACTTCGCACACCATAACACACATGTAAATCTCTAATTACACTAAATCGTCTAATTTTGTATACACATAATTGATTTTTACTCAGGTAGAAAAATTGGAGCAAAAACAGTTTCACATGGCATCAGAAAACAACATATATATGTTCAACAAGAAACTCACAATAACAAAAGGTGGTTTGGAGCTGCTAGCATCTGCCACACAATACAATGGTTGCCATTCTATTCCATTTTTTGCACAAGAATAAGAATGGAACTGACCGCAAACAACACTGCTATTTTTCCTATTAATCATTTCAAATATTTTACATAGTTTATATAACAAATATAGATGAACCCACTCATTTAGTCATCTGATATCTCTGTCAATAAATATAATGGATATTAAAAACATTTCTATCACAAATAACTACATACAACCCAGAATGAAAAGCCTGAACTTTTAAATTAAAAAATAATGGTGACCCATTGACCTCAGCGGCATCAAACCTATTAACAACTTATGACAATTAAAAATAACTCTTCAAGAATAAAGAAAATACAGAAAAGATAAAGCAAAGACCTCAGTCACTCTAAAGCCAAATACCTAGACCAAAGAGATCCCAAGAGATCCTTTCCCTAAAACCTCACTCCAATATTCTGAATACATGAATACCTCACTACACATCCTCACTCACCTTTTATCCTACTTACTAGAATATTCTAGAATAGTTTCCCTAACAAACTAGCTAATTCATTAACTAACTATGGCCTCCTTTGCATTGCTGAATTTGGGCCCACTAGTCATAGCCCATCAATACTCCCCCTTCAAAACTCACCTTGTCCTCAAGGTGAAAGAAGGATGGGTAACATGAAAGAAGCTTCCACCCGGATCCCATATTTTGAAGCCTCTCATCCCCAGTGTCTTTGTCTTGTGGAAAAGAAATACAACGAAGATGTCATCGATTGGGCAGATTTTCATCACAGCATCAACAGTTTGTCAGCCCATAACTCAAACTCAGCATAGTGATGCAATACCCAGCTCATCACTCCTCCGAAATTCAATTGGGGCAGAACCAAAAATTCAATCTTATGATTGGTTGAGTTGAATGCCCACTTCACATCCTTGGTTTCAGACTTTTTTAATTTAAACAATTCCCCTATTACCACCTGACCGTCTAATAGATAGGCAAATGAACCGGTTAATTTGAATCCACTAGTTTTAAACAAAATCATGGGCTTGCAAGCCCAACTTTCACACCCCACAAAATTAAAAAGACCCAGATTGCTGGATTGGCCTTGGAGGTGATAAAAGTCAATTTGGGCCTGTTTTATTGGGTCAATATAATGACCCAATTTTAATAATTTCATCATCACTAACCTAGTAGTCTCCTTGATGTCATTGTTTCCCAAAGCAGCCACCACCCTTTCCAACGTCTCTGCCGTAGAGGTCATGTGATAGAGCGAAAAGTACCTCCCAGCCACTGCGCAAGCGTCTGTGAAGCCTAACTGCTGTCCTAATCTCCTTTTTTTTTTTTTTTTCTTCGTCTTCCCCTTCTGCATCGTCTCTTTCCTTTTTTTCTTTCCTCAACAACTTTTTTATAAATCTGAAATTGCAGAAAACATAAAGAAAATACAGAAAAGATAAAGCAAAGACCTCAGTCACTCTAGAGCCAAACACCTAGGCCAAAGATATCCCAATAGATCCTTTCCCTAAAACCCCACTCCAATATTCTGAATACATGAATATCTCACTACACATCCTCACTCACCTTTTATCCTACTTACTATAATATTCTAGAATAGTTTCCCTAACAAACTAGCTAATTCATTAACTAACTATGGCCTCCTTTGCATTGCTGAATTTGGGCCCACATAGCCCATCAGATTATCACAAATAACTAGAACCCAGAGTCAAATGCCTGAATATTTCTTTCTATTAGGATGCTTCTGCCCACTAATCAATAACCAGTCAAGAGTATGTAACAGGAACGAACAATAGTTTCTTTGAGAACAAGAGGGAATTTTTAGGAGAGAGGAGGGAGTTGAAGAGAGAAGAGAGTTTTCTGAATATTTGCTGCCTCTTATCATTATTCATAGGGTATTTATAAGCGTCATACTAATGAGACGATTCAATGAAATTACAAGGATTCAGAAAGAAAAAAAAACTACTATTAGCCATAAAATAACCTACTGGGCCCTTTTATTCCCTTTAGCCCACAACATAATCATTCAAGTAATTGGGTTGGCTCCTTCTTATACTTCTACTGGGTCCATTACAGAGTATGCTTGGTTTATCGTTTGCACTCCGATAGCATAGTTTAGCGGTGCAGATTAAATTCCAAATTACCTCATACATATTTGGTAAAGTCATTTTTCATAGATTTGTACTTGGAAACTGAAAATAACAGCCTTGAAAATGGAAAATAGAAAAAGAGGGGAAGTATTCAGGGAGAATAACATAGCCTTGAAAATGGAAAAAAAGAACAATACAACAAACGGAAAATATTCAAGGAGAATAACATAGCATTTGAAAAATCAGAGGACTGACTTGAAAAATCGATAACCTAAATTAAAAAGACTAAAAATGGATTGAAGTATTAACAATGTAAAGATGGGAATGAAAACGGACCATACAGATACGGGAGAAAACTCATATCTCATTTATGACTAATAGCATCTGGATTCAAATTCAAATAAGACGTACACAAAATCACAAAGCTATTTCTTATTAAAAGTAACAAGATGAAAAAAGAGAGAGCACCAAAAAAATTAATATCATAGAAACAGAGCACAAAGAGGAATTTTATGTCCAAAGAAAGATAACAGAAAAGGAAAAAACTTACCTACACTGCTACAAAGTCCATCAGCCATAGTATTCAAGCATTCAGTAACCATACCGATACTCCTGTAAGTGGGTAGGCTCTGTTGGAATCAGAAAATCATCAACACAATCCACACTCAAACCGGATTCAATCCTTGGGGGTACAAGTGAATCCCAACAGCCAGAGCACACAAACAATGGTGGCACTGTCTCTGAGTCATTGATTCCACAGCAGCGTGTATGCTTCCACACTTCACAGATGTCACAAGCCACCATTCTTTCACCATCATCGTCACAAGCACCACATTCACACCTCACCTTCCAATTGTGAGGCCCTCCCTGATACTTCAATGGAGTACACAAATCTATGGCAATACCCCTCACAGAAAGTTCCACACCAGAATGGATTAGTTCAAAAAGGACTTCCTCATCACTTACGTCCCTCAATTCTGCAATTTCTGTCACTATAAGTCTTTCCGCAATGCAGTAAGTATCCCTCAGAGCAGCCTCAGCAGCTTGCTTCAAGTCTCCAACTGTTGCTTGGAGTGGAACCATAACAATCTCGCCACAGGGTAGCCCTTTCAACTCAGACTTAGCGTCCACAAAATTTAGCTTCAAGCAGCAGATGAATGTCAATACATGCTCCATTTCATCCCTTAAAGCCCACTCCTTCACAAAGTGCCTGCTGTCAAGAATTGTCTGAGCTGCCAAGTCCTCTGGTTCTGAATCAAGGTAGCCTAGTAGTACATTTTTGTACAGATAACACACATCATTGTAGATATCATTACCAGGAACCCAAGATGATTCTACTTGGGGATCTAGAACAGCCATTACCCTAGACTCCGGTTCAGGGGCTTTGAACCCCTTGCCAAGCTCATCAATACTATATTCCAGGATCCGAGTTGATGGGTTCACCTTGCGACGAACAACAAAATTTCCAACAATGACATTGTTAAGTGATTTCAGCACATAATCCAATAAGCCCGTATCACCAATATGGAGCCGAGCTGCATCTCTCACATCTTGTCTTGTCATCCCACAAGAACCTGATTTGGCAGCCTTGTTCTCTTTAAGTGCATCAACAATCACTTGAGCTGCAAACTCTAGTCTCCTTGTTGGCCACCTGCTGTCCATAGAAGTCACTGCACAGCTGAACTTCTTATACCTAGCAGATTTTTCCTTCATGGGAGGAGGAGCAGAAGAAACAACTGTTGTCTTAGAAACAGGAGCACGAGACCTGACAGTAAGCATAAACCTGAGAAGATCTCTGATTGTGATAATTTGAGCTTCACTCATACATCTGTAGCAGCAAATCATTTGTTTGATTTCTTTATGGCACTTTGTCTCGCTGAAGTCTTTTACAATCTTTTCAAGCTCCAAAGTACTAAGAGCCTCAATAGCTTCATAGTAATTTTCCTCAGTTAGACCGAAGCTTCCACGGCAAAACCTATAGCCCCACCGACCAAACCAAGAGTGCCCATAAGCAACTCCATGAAGTAACCGAAGAGCCATAGACCGCTTCCTTGCAGCATCTTCCACTGCAATTTTCCTGCAATACAAAGAAAATAGTCAAATAAATATTGAATTCCAGAAATGAAACTAATAAATGAGTTAATTATTTTCTTACTATATTACAACACTTACCTTACTCGAAGATTGATGCAAATCCTGTCCCAGAGATCCATGATCTCTCTCCCACTGAGAACTTTAGAACCCCCTTCTACGCCATTAATACAAAGCAAATGGCCGTATCCATTGCAGTGAATAACCCCATGCAAGAGATGACTCTGATTATCAAGAGCACCTTCACTTAAGGGTTTATGCCACCCGTTGTCCACCGGGATTATAAAATGGTACCTTCGCTTTGATACATAATGGCCGCTCCAGCCTACCAATCACCAAACAAACAAATCCGCATATTGGTATCACATTATCATTATAAATAGCAACCCCTTTCAGTTTCTAATAAAAAGAGAGAACTAAATCATAATTACAAAAACCAGAAGTGATAGAAATCATCAAAATTCCAACGAACCCTTTTCAGAATAAATCAATATTCTTGCAAAACAAAACTAAATTCACGAATCACTAGCTAAATCCAAACCATGATTACAAAAAAATCCAAAATTGTCGACCAACCCATATCAACTTCATTATCAAAAGAAAGACCCTGTTCAGAGATATTGATCACGGTGACAACAACCACAACAGACGTCAAAGAAAGCACGAAAAAGAACCCTATTCAAGACTCGGACAAAATAAAGACGCATGCCCAATTCAGAAAACAAACAAATAAATCAAAATTCTTGCAAAATCGAACCGACCCAGTTCAAGAATCATCAATCAAACGAACCCCAAGAGGTAAAGATTGGAAATTGTAAACGTACCTACACAGCGGCAATGATCGCAGAAGGGATGGGAAGACCGGTTAACGTCCTCTTCGATGGTGTAGAGAGGAGCCGTTAGATTAGTCTTTTCGGGGTTGAGAAGGGTGCACCACAGTGGGTTGCCAGAGACATTGTAATCTTGGGGTTGTCCGGCTTCTTGAAGAAATAACCGAACGTTGTCGCGGAAGGGACCAGAAGGTTTGATGGGGCAACCATGGTCAGCGAAAGAGTGCAACTTGAAAATCTTGGGGCATCGTTTTCTCTTCCTATAGATGAGAGAGGAAGACATGTTGAGCGAGAGAGAGAGAGAGAGAGAGTTTAACAGAAGAAATTAGTTAGAGAGAGAGAGAGAGAGAAGAAATGAGCGAGTGAGAGTTTAACAGATGAAATGAGTGAGATTAAGAATTACGAACAGCTATGGGCGTTTATGGCGGCAAAATAATGGGCCAAACGACTTTTGGCGCCCAAAACACTAGGCCCAATAGAAGATCGAAATTCAAATTTATGCTGCACATGTTTGGGACCGTTGCAATTAAACCCGGTCACCATTCCATCCGGACAAGCATCCGGACCAGTGTAATTAAACCCGGTCACCTTTAGACCGGTTTTTTCCGGGTCCGTTGACCCGCCGGACCAAAATGAAAAAGAAGCAAAAAGGACTCTCCACCTCCGTTACTAGAAGCTTTGTCGCCTTAGAAAGTGGGGTCGCCGGTCGTGAAGAGGAGATGGGAATCGACGAGAAGAAGAAGTGTTGCCTTGGCGAGCTCATTGTGTCTTCAGTAATGGCAGTCACCATCATAGGACCTTACAAAACACAAAAATCTGATGTTTTTGGCTCCAGATGGGTATATGCTCCAGATTCAGCATTTCATAGGAACGAAAAGTGAGTGAAATAGCGCTCCTGGTTGTGTTTTTTGGCCATAGAGAAATAGTGGGATTTTACATAGAGAAAGAGAGAGAGAGAGAGTAAAAAAAAAAGGGAGAGAAGAAAAAGCCATCAGAAGCAGGGATTTTGACCAATCAAGAAGCATCACCCGGATTTGTGCTTTCTACTCCACCAAAGTCAAGTGAATTGATCACCACCGTTCCTTCCCAATCCCAACATTTGATCGAGTCCGTCTATCAGCAAATGCTCACCATATATATATATATATATATATATATATATATATATATATATATATATAATTTTACACCAGTGTAAGGGAATTTGATTTTTCCGTTAATCACATTTATATCTAAGGGCTCAAATTTTTTAGTAATGTGAGCCATTGGATACAAGTGGATCAATGGTCAAGATTGAGTGTAAGATTCAACTCTTACACTAGTGTAATTATCCTGCCCCTATATATATATATATATATATATATATATATATATATATATATATATGAGAATTTGATTTTTCCTATACACCCTTCGATTTTCGTGTCAATGTGGGTCCTACACATAATTTTTCTAACATATGGGTCGCACATGCTTTTTGTCTCTACAACATGAGAATTCAATTCTCATGTTGAATTAGAAATATAAAACCTTATATATATAAGAGTAAACATTTCTCAAACAGTTTCAGATAAGTTTATCTCCAGCTAACTCCAAAACTACGTTGTTTTGATTAATGAAGGGTATTTATGTAATTTTAGATGAATTAATAAAGGGTGTTTCATTAAGATTTATATGATATAAAAGTAAATAAAATTATAATAACACCATTCATTAATTCACCTAGAATTACATAAACATCTTTCATTAATCAAAATGACGTAATTTTAAGGCTAGCTGTATATAAACTTATCTCAAGTTTAAAAAATATTTTTCCCAAAATGACGTAGTTTTAAGGCTAGCTGTATATAAACTTATCTCAAGTTTAAAAAATATTTTTCCCATATATATATATATACCGGAAAAAAAAAAAAAAACACAAAAAAGTCAGAAGCTTATCCATTTATCTACTAACAAGTCTATGCATGACATTCTAGCAGTGTTTCTACTTTACACGGGCGCTCAAACATCCGTGTAAAGTGAAAAGTGAAAAGTGAAAACCATCATAATTAGCTTAATTAAATGTATAAAAAGATATCTTAATAATAAATTATTTAATGACTTCAATCTTAAACGCGTTACAAGACATTAAATTCATTTTTTAATACTTAATTTAGGAGTTTTAATACTCCATTTTATATTTAAAACACCATGAATTTAAGATTTATCAAATACAATATTTATAGTTAACTTATATTTTAGTTTAATTTATTTTGATGTTTGGGGTTAATTATGCTTGTTTAAGTTGCTTCAAGTAGTCAGGGACATCCGATAAAATTGGAAGTTGTTTCAAATAAACTTTTGTTTAGTTGGCCAAGACTTGTTTGATGAAATGCCAGAGTGGTAGTGACTAGTGAGTTGTATAATTGTGCAACACTATAAATTGATACTCAGATGTTTGATGATGTGTTGGTTTATGGCTTAATTGCTCTTTACGTTTTAGTGAATTTGATGCCTTGGGGTCTTGCATGAGGTCTGTTTCTGAACAAATTCATATGGGCACTGATTATTGTGTTGTGAATATGTGAAATCTTGTGAGTTTTTCTTTTCAATTCTGTTGTTTACAATCTTTTTAAGCATGGATTTCTGATTGTCATGATGGAATGGAGAATTGGGATATTGGATTGGAACTTTAGAAGGGCACAGCACATCAAGGGGGAACCCAAGCACCAGTTGTGGATCGCCCATCCTATTGTTCCAATATTGATGGCTTGTCACATTGCTGCTTGTGTTTTTAGCCATCTATGTAATTATTAGAATTATCAAATGAACATGTAAAATCCTGAATTTATACTATGTCATAATATTATCTCCGCAAGTTTTTGTTGTAAAATATTAGGGGTAGCTAGGCCAAATATAACAACATTTCATAAATCATAAGTACCTCTTTGATTAGAGACCATATGGAAGTTCAGATAATTGAATTTAAAGCTGGAAATTTCATATGAAGTACATAACACATAGGTGAACAGGTTTGTGAAGTCTCATTGTAAACAAATGAGTTTAAATAGGCTAAATATCATGGGGAAGTTGCTGTTCCTTTCCATCGTCTTCTTGGCATAAGGTTCAAACTAATGGTTGTGTGCTTGCTATGTTTGTGCTGTGTGTCATGAATAAATATGCTATCAGATGCTTTGTTTTTGAGTATACAAAGTATAGAAAAATATTAGCAAAATATTTGGGAGTCGGGGCAGAATGCTGGGGTTGATTGCAACAGTATAATATTTCATGGATGATGTCTGCCTTACGGGCGTGCTTGGTTTAGTTTAGGACTTTCAGCCTTAAAATTGGACATTCTTGTAGCTTCATTTTTGTTAATGGTGTTCTTTTTTTGGCTGATTGACCCTTTTGCTTTCTTTGTGTGATTTCCAAATTGTCTTGAACTTATTATATTTTATTTCATTTTTTGAAATATAAATAGAATAAATGAATGAATATAATATATTCAGTTTTTTGTTTAACAATGAAAAAAGAAAACAATTTGCTTAATGTCATTTTCCACTATTATTATGATGTTTGATATATTATTGTTTAAGGTTTTGATTTTTAAAAAAGGATGAAAAATTAAGAAAAAAAATATAAATAAAATTATTTTAATGTGGATTATTTAGATTTAGTCTGCTTGTTAATTAGGATATGCTATGTTGCTCAGTCACAAGTTATCACTGGATTATTTAGATTTGGCCTGCTTGTTGGCCATAGCACAAAAACATTAACATCAAAATGTACATCAACTGTTTATCAAAAAAAAAAAATGTACATTAACTTTTTGTTATCCATTAAAACAAGTTATATAATGTTATCCATAGCACAAAAAGAGAAAGAAACAAATAATCAATATCGCATTTTTATTGCGACAAAACAATTCCCAACCCTTTTACAAAAACATTTTTTTTTTTTTACAAAAACTATTGCTTTATTCTATCCATATTACAAAATTTTCAGTACTATGCTTTGGTCATCAAATAAGTAACAACTACAAAACACAACATAAATATTTCTAATCAACAGATCAAGTCATGAATTAAATCAAGATCATGTTCTTCACCACAATAAAACCAATCATTTCAATGATTTCGATATTCAATTGATCTGTACAATAGCCACGAGTCCCTCACTTCACATTGATTCACCTACTACTAAATACAATGTACAAACAGAGGCAACTAGCACAGGTTGTAACAAAAAAAAAAGGAATATCAACAGGACAACAGGCCACAATAGATACCATTACTTGGGATTAGGGAGCTGTTTCTGTAGTGGCCAAAAAGGATTCATGGTCTGTTTGTACAAACCAAGGAGTGCTATGGCTTTACTTTGGCTCCAATACTTTCAACCTTAGGACCAAATTTGGCTCCTTTAAGCTTAGCAACCACTCTTTCAAGCATCAAAATCCGGTTTTCAAGATTAGAGGCTATGTCTACTATACAAGGACTAGCACCTTCCCCTTCCATGTTAGGGGCAACATTTCTATCACAAAATGGACTCTTAATTTTGGCTTCATCCCCATCATCCTTGGATCTTTTTGCTCCCCCAACATTATTTTCTATACCATCTTCCATGGTTCTTTTTGATCCCCTAAGAACATCCTTACTTCTTGATCCAGCTGTTACATCACCCACCCTTGATGATGGAAAAACACCAGATTGAGGACTAGACAAAGCTTTGCCATTTTCAACTACTTCATCATCAAAACATCTAGAACTCAATAGTTCATTAATTGTCAACTGATCCTCTTTATCTGAATCATCTACTTGAACTCTCTTAAACTTGGGAGTAAAACCAGGTGGTGAGCCATAGGAAGCTTCACCCTCTACCTGTCCAGATGAAGCAGGTGACAAATGTTCTGAGCTGCTTATGCTTATCAGGCTATAATTATCATAACCCTTTATTGTTTCTCCTTCCATGCCAGGTTTTAATTGCTTCCACCAATCATAGTACCTAGAAGTAACATATGGCTGGCTTGCACAAAATTCAATGCTCAAATTTGTATCCATTATTGGCCGGCTATAACTTATCCAAGGATCCTTGTTAGAACGAGCAACCATACCAGGAATGTCCTGATCCATCCCAAATTGCATAGCAACACGATGTGGGAGGTACAGCTCTACAAACCCCATACCCTCCAACTCACAGACCCTCAAGCAGCGACCAAAGGACTCATTATCCATAGAAGAATTCTTATATGGTCGCCAGAGAATGCCATTTCTAACTCCAGCAGAATCCAAAGTCAACTTCAAGTTGTTGTTTTTCAGCATTTTTATTAAGTGCCATCTAGCCATCCTTGGTTGGCCTTGCTCAATTGCATGTGGGTGAGGCTGCAGTGCTGGGAATCTCTCCAAAGCCCATACTTGGACCAATTGAAAAGGAGCCCATAGAGATAAATTACCTCTATACTTAATTGTGGCACTGTTGATGTTGCTGTTGCTGTTGCTGTTGAGCAAACTTAAGTCCCTATAAATGCTTGCTAAAACAGCAGGTGCAAGAGCCATTTCAGTCCCTCTAGCTAGATGTATAGCAATAGGGAAAACGCTTTTCAAAATGGAGTCATGTGCACTGGCAGGGAACACAAACCTTGACAACCACAGAACCAAAAAAGCCTCGTGCTCCACTTTGCTTTCATTCTTCATGAAATGCATCATCCAGGGCTTATGTTCCACCTTTCTGGCTTTAGTGCTATTAAAGAATCTTCTTGCTGCAACTAGTTCTGCTTCACTTTCCTTTTGCTCTTTGGTCTCAAGAGGGCTAGAAACAGGAGCTCCCATAACGGAGTAACCCCCACAAACCTTCATATCTTCCAATGTGATGGTTGCTTCTCCCCAAGGAAAGATGAATGTGTTGGTCTTTGAACACCATCTTTGAGCAAGCTCAAGAATCAACTCATCTTTTCTTGGGATTTCATACATAGAAGCTTTGATAGCCTTGTCTATCCCAGCTTTTATCCAAAGATATTCATATTTGGGTTGCATTTGTTGGATCCATGTTTTCCATTCTTCTTGTGGGCTTCGCCATCCACAGTATCTTACTTTTGGTGGCAGCTTTGAAGGATTGGAAGTGGCTGTTCCAGAAAACAAGGAATGAGGAAGAAGAAAGTCACGTGCTGACTCCTTGATGCTACTCACACAAGGTTTGATAAAATAAGCAGTTCTGCGAATTGGGTTTCCACCAGATGAGGGTGAAACCATAAGCTCTTCCCTAACTTCGATAATGGTGTCTGGTGATGCCTCCATTGTTAGAGTGTTCGGGGATGAACAGTGGCCGCAGGAAAATGCAAACGAAAAGTTGTTAGATGTATAGTCAGAGACAAAACAATAAGAGTAGAGAGATGGAAATTGTTATAGTTTATATGAAGGGTTGCTGTTTGGAATTGATATGCCTGAAGTAATGTTGTAAATAACTAAATATGGACTAAAACCATGAAACGTCTGCTCGGAAATTGAAAAGTTTTTTTTTTGTTTTTTTTTTTTTTGAAGTTTATTGAAAAGTTTTTCATAGTTGCAGAGTTGCCATATTGTGTAAAGCCAATGCCTTTGGCTTCTCAAAGAAGCTTTCTTCCTATTGATCCACATAATATATAATACATATTTTAGATTGTGCTGAAATGGCCTAATTGATTTTAGCATAATGGTTGATGTCAGAGTTTTCCCATGCCGCTTTGCATTGTTCCATGCTTGCTCTTAATTAGCAACTATCTATTTACCAAAATTACAGTTAACCACCTATTTGAGAGCACTTATTTGAGAAACTCTGTTCTTGTCATGATTGAAATCTTATCCCTCGTTGGGCATTTCAATTTGATCAGACAGAACTAGCTTCTCTATCTTGTCTCTCTTAGCTTTACAGTCAGGCACATATGGTGATATTTTTAAACAAGTTATCAACAAGTTAAAGAGTGCTTTAGTGGGAGAATATTTCACCAACTAGTTTCTTGTTTAGCATGCTAGCATTTTATAGACATTGGTATTTTCTTCCCATGTATAATCAGTGGCATAAAACACATTCTCTATGTGCTATATTCCTTGCCTTTGAAATATGGGCAAACATTATCTTATGTTGCACTTGATATATATCTTATGCCATATGTAACAGCCCGTGTTAACCCGGATTGTTAACACACTATCGTATTAAGCCACGCTTAATTAAAATGCGGAATAACTTTTTCTTTAATTCAATTATGACGTCATTAACTTAACCAACTTGTTTACTTAATCATTTTCATAAAAATGCTGCCTGTATGTAAATTGCAAGACAACTAACTGAATACCTCGTACATAAATATAATGTGTGTATCTAGAACCGCAGAACTACACAAGTAGCCTGGGTCAAAATCCTGATACATTAATTACAACATTAAAAATAAAAGGACAATAACACAATCACGTGGCATGGACAAACCCCATGCTCACCAACTAAGGCAACAATGCCCACAAATAGTCTCAACATAAACTTAACATAAATAAGCAGAAAACATAACAGCAATCCAGCAAGACAGCATATCAGAATATCAGCTCAACTCTGGCCTCCTGCCACCTGAGCCCTCAACATTACCTGACCCTGAAATAAGCGTCCCCAAACGTGGGGTGAGATCTCTAACAAGAAATCTCAGTAAGACAAGGGGTCCTCAAGGAGTCTCCACCCCAAGCTCACTTACATGTGTAATATAAGTTCTAAAAACAGTATTACAGTATAAGTTCTAAAATCATGCGATGCAGCAATTATTCATGTCATGTGTGCTTTCAAATCTACTGGCCAGAGAAATGTAGGAATACGTCTATGCCTACATGAGTACATGGATACTACCTGCACCTCACCCACATGCTTCTCCATCTTGTATGTACTACATACTCAGGATTGCCGTCTAGGTGGACACCACATGCATATCATAATGCTCATTACATATAAACAGCTCAACAGCATTTCGAAAATAATCAAAGCATGTAACACAGCATGCATAAACCCATCCCCATGGGACATGGTGGAACATCAAAATGGCTAAACCGGGGACACGAAAGCTTACCTTGCAAGCTAGCTATCCAAGCCAAGAGTCCAACCACTCACTAGTCCACAAACAGCAGTATCACAATCTGATATGGACCATTAACAAGTCAATATTAATGCATCACAAGCATACAACTTAAAGACTACGCCTTTCCTTTACGTTTTACGTCTTAAGGCTTCCAACAAAGCCATAAGCCCTTAATCATATGATTCTGACTTAGTCCATTTATTACAGAAGTTCAACTTCCTTAAACTAGGGTCCACACACACCCAATAGCTTACTGTTCATACAGAACAGCTACTGTCTGCGCAGAACCCAGGATATCCGGATATCAGAAGGGGCATATCCGGATATGTCATATCCGGATATCACACTGTACATATCCGGATATGTCATATCCGGATACCCAGATCCCATATCCGGATATCAATATCCGGATACCATATCCGGATACTGATATCCGGATATCTGTTCGACAAATATCCGGATATCTCACGACAGAATGCAGTTTCTGCATTTCGTGAATATCCATCCCAAAGGTCCAACTTTTAATACATGTACACGTTAAAGCATGCATCTTTAGTTCATTTTAGGTTCATATACCATATACCCTCTTGTTTACTCATTAAACATGGTCAAGACATCAACTTTAAGCATTATAAACCCATGATCATGGTGAGGTAACTTACCAAGGTTCAAAACAGAGGCAAGTTGTGCTCTTGGAGCTCTCCCAAGGTTCCTCAAACTCAGCCTAAGTAGGAGCACGAAAATGGCACTTCAAGGTGGGTTCTTGCACCACAAGAAGGCACTTTGAAGCTCACAATGACTACCACAAGGTAGCCATCACTTAAGCTCCAAACTCATGCTCACTAACTACACACACACAGCTTTCTCACTCAGAATGATGGCCACAATGCAGCCCCAAGGTTAACTCTCACCTTCACAATGCTTAAACAAGCATGAAAGGTGATCACTTGGCTAAGGAAAGAAGAAGGGAGAAGAAGAAGAAGAAGAAGAAGAAGAAGAAGAGGGAGGGAAGTGGCAGCTGCAGCACAAGACCCACGTAGGTGTAATAAAATGCCTAGGGTTTTGTGCTAATGTGCCTATTTATAGGCACAAGCCACTAATCGCACAGTATTAGCCTTACTCGCAAAGTAAAAGATCTTGATCTCAAACTTCGGATTCTAGACCTACGCATTTTTCTAAGATTTTTCATATTTTTATTTTATTTTTCGGAGCACCTTTCCGGTACGCGCTTTTCCATAGCCAGTATCAGTTCTGGCATCAGATTACGTCATTTTGACTTGAAACTTGTTTTACAAGTCCTACATAATATTCTAGTAATTATCATGCATTCGTTATAATTTTCCGGGATACTTTTCCGGTACGCATTTATACCGAGTAGCAGAACCGGTATCTGCGTTTTTCTTCCGAAAGGCGACTTTCAGCATTTTTACACACTCAGTATAATTATCTAAGCCCATTAGTAATTATTATGGTCAATTATGGAATTATTTCCTAATCATCATAATTAATTCGCTAATTACCTTAATTAGCGGTGCGGGTTCTTACACCATAGAAACATTTACATAGTGGGACCCATCACTGTTAAAAATAAAGAAATAAAGAAAAACTTTAAAAAAAAAAATTAGTGTGGCAACAGGAGATGATTTCTTAGCAGCCGCATGAGAAAATCATCTCCCTTGAAATATTCTTCTGTTTGGACACATATATATAGGGAGGAAGGATATTCTTACTAACAAATTCTTCTACTACTAATTCACTACCTATCTAATCACCATTGGATCAACATTTTTTCTTTTTTTCAAAAAAAATTAGTATTCTCTCTTTTTGATTCAATGGTGATTAGATATGTAGTAAGTTAGTAGTAGAAAATTTTGGTAGTAAAAATATCCTTCCTCATATATAGGTTATCAACTTATTTTTCGTTTGTGTAGGTACTATCCAAAGGTACAATATTTAGAGAATATAGAAAGGCAGTTGAGAATGCTTTGCCTAAATTTGAATTAGATTCAGTTCGGGTAAATTTTTGAAATTTTAATAGTCCCTCCATTTTGTTTGTTTTGCTAGATTTGATTATTAGTATGCATGTTTGATCATTGTCCGGTTGTAGTACTGATATTCTGATCTTACAACATGTAGGTTTGGGAGTCTGGTTATGCATAGAGAAGGGTGGAAAGATAATCTCATTACACCCCTGATACATCCATTTAAAACATGATTACCTTAAATTAATTGTGCATCTATTTGTCTCATGTGTAATATTATGCGTCAGTTGGTTTAATTAATAAAAAGGGCATAACGGTAATTGACGGTTCAAGGGAGTTGGGAAGTTATTTATGGATAAATAACTGGTGAGAGGTTCAGTTATTATAAGAGTTTTTTGTAGTTTTCTGAGGACATCCGGGGCGTCGCGTACATATAAATTATGCGCGATTCGAAGGTGAATAGCCCCACGGAACAGAACACGTAAGATGCTTGCGAATTCTGTCCGTTTCTGGAAACCAGTTGCATGACGAACCTTATTAAAATTCGTACATATTTCGTATAAAAACGAAACTTGCATAGTTTGAAAGTACATTCATGGGGCTTCGCGTGCATATAAATTATGCCTCATTTGAAGGTCCGTAGCCCCGGAAAGACAAAATTTAAGATGCTCCAAAAATCCATTTTTTACATTTTCACAGCCCTCAATCTTGAGTCTTTACCAAAACATTTCAGAAATTTTCCAAACCACTAGAGGAACATCAAAGTTTAAAATTCAACAAGACATCAAATCCAAAGCTTAATACATTCATCCAAATACTCCGAATCAAAAGATTCAACCAACATCACAAAACAACAGTAAGCATGGCTAAGTCTTTCCAATTAATGTGTTCTGTTTTACTTGCTTGATTTCCTGAAGGCTTATAGGATAGGATTCTGTCTGTAATATTATTGAGTAAAGTAATCTATGTAAGAGTCTGGATATAACACAAGTGTGTGATGTGTTTGGTTAGTGAATTAATCCGAGTCATCGACAATGATTAGGTAGGAGGTAATGGCATTTCTAAATAGTAACATGTGCTTTATGCAGGCGAACCATTTGTAATTGGAGATTCTAGTTAATTAACCTAATAATGGTGTAGGTAATAGGAGGTAATATTACTTAGTTGAACCCCTGCATTCTTAAGAATTTTGATGTAAGCCACTGACTTGTTAATTGCATTTTATGCGAAAACCTTTAAATTTTTGATCAGTAGACTAATTAGTATAGTGAACATGAATGGTGAGTGATAATAGAGAGATTTTAAAGAAGCCATTTGTCTATTGTTATGTTCTATTTAATATGTTATAATTCTGAATTGGGTGACTAGAAGGTTAACCACTTAGACTTATGCTAGTAATAATTAATAAAATTTATAAAGTAAAGAAGTATTTTGCGAATGAATTTGTTTAGTGGTCTATTAATTATGCACTAAAACCGTGAGTCAAATTACCGTTTTATATAGCTGAAATTTCTGGGTTTAGTAAGGTTTTCGTGTCCATTTTACTTGTGTATTATGGCAACAGTTGATGTTTAAAAAGAACTTAGGAAATTGTTCGTATCATGGTTAAGCGTTAGACTTAGACAAATTTTGGGATGGTAAGACGAAGTTTGGGGACAAACTTCAATACAAGTTGGGGAGAGTGTAACATCCCGTCAAATTAGGAATCTATTTATACTGCAATTCGGAATGGGGTGGAAAATGTATCTGCAGATTTATTTAATGGTTTGCCTTTGAATTGAGTTAAAATTTAATTAGGGAATTGTTGGCATTGCCATGGAAGTTAAGTACCTATTTTATGCATGTGAAATTCTAGTTATGAGTATGGGAATAATTTATTTATAATACATAGAAAGCATGTCACTAATTAGAATTATGTGAGTATTATTAAAAGTACGTGACTAATTTTATTACAAAGAATAAACCCTTTGGTAAATAATTAGAGGGTACATAAAAAAATTATAAGGCTTAATTCCTAAATAGGAGAATAATAGGACTTGTATATTTTGGAACCCTCCAAGGAGCCATTAAGGGAGGCCTTTTCCACTAGCTATTTAAATCAAGCATTCCACAAATATCCAGATAGCCACCAATTCAGTCCACACTCAACGAATTTGCACACCTATATTCATGCGGTACAAGTCAGAATTTTATTCATACATTCCTATCATTCATAAACCAATTCCATGTCTCCCAATATTCTTGTGTGTTACTCGATTTACCATGCTTCTTGTGCATCGCCGATTTCTACCTTCCCACTATTCACTATCTTATTATCATGATGAAATTCTAAATCCCCAACACACACACACACCCAGCCTCAATTTTATCATGCTTTTTCCCTAAACAGTTTCTGACTTCATATTCATTTAACAACTCGTTAACAGCAAAATAATTCAAAGCTTCCAACATATTCAGGTTCGTTTTAAGCTAGAATCTAGGTGCACAAAAATTTACTTCAACAAAGCATAACCCATTTTACTTAGGCTAGAAGAATTAGGCTTTTAACATGCTGATTTCTTCCCATTTTATTCACTAACTAACAACGAAAGTCCAAGGTTTCACAAACATAACCATTCGGTTTTCAACACCAAAAAGATTCATGATATATTTTTTTCATTCACAAATTCCATTGTACAAGAACTAGGTGCGCTAAGAGGCTTATAACATGCTGCATGTTTAAGTTTAACACATGCAAAATCGATTTACTTTGCTTAATCAAATAGGCAGTCCAACGAAATAGACTTAGCCATGACACTACCTTCTTGATTGCTAGAAGGAGCACGAGGTTTGACCGTAGCTCCATATTTTGGTATACTTGAAATATGTTTGTTTTGGAATCATGAATCTCATGATATTACATATGCTGCAGCTTTGTGACATTATATGTCAAACCTGAATATGATTTAGTCATGCATGTACATTCATAATTTTATTTGTATGCTGCGTGTGACTCATGACATAACATCCATGCACAAGTTTCATGTTTATGACCGAATATGCTTTCGAAAACTAAGCATACGTTTGAGCATGCATCATGTAGGCATCCCCTTCGGTACCGGGGTTTTGGGACATTGGCTTCAGTCCGTTAGGTATACAGTTAGAACCCTCCAAGGAGCCATTAAGGGAGGCCTTTTCCACTGTCTTTGTTAGTACGCGCATGACGATGCGAATTACGTACGTTTTGGCGTTATATACGTGTTTTGTTTAGCATCTTGGCAGCATATGTATCAGTTTGTTTAGCTTGATATGTATAAGAATATCTTAGTTTGATATGTATAAATATGTTTTAGCTTGATTTTGTATACCATTTCTGTATCTAGCAAATGCTTTTGCATTTGGTTTTGTCATCACTTACTGAGATATATTTCTCACCCCTTTGGGGCTGCTGTTTTTAATAAAATGGCAAGAGAGCGGATGGGCACATGAAGATTTGATTGGAAAGACTTAGTCATGCTTACTGTTGTTTTGTGTTGTTGGTTGAATCTTTTGATTCGGAGTATTTGGATGAATGTATTAAGCTTTGGATTTGATGTCTTGTTGAATTTTAAACTTTGATGTTCCTCTAGTGGTTTGGAAAAATTCTGAATTGTTTTGGTAAAGACTCAAGATTGAGGGCTGTGAAAATATGAAAAACCGATTTTTGGAGCATTTTAAATGTTGTCGTTCCGAGGCTACGGACCTTCATATGAGGCATAATTTATATGCACGCGAAGCCCCAGGAATGTACTTTCAAACTATGCAGGTTTTATTTTTACACGAAATCTGTACTAATTTTTATAAGGTTCGTCATGCAACTGGTTTCCAGAAACGGACAGAATTCGCAAGCATCTTACGTGTTCTGTTCCGTGGGGCTATTCACCTTCGAATCGCGCATAATTTATATGTACGCGACGCCCCAGAGAAACTCTCCTTCATTGTCTGCCCATCATAGTTGTATCCAATCACTATTAAAGGAGATACAAGTAGGGAAAAGGGTCAAGACTCTGAGAAAGGATTCCACCGTCAAAGTTCTTCCGCAATTATGGACAAATGTATGTTTATGTGAAACTCATAAATTCTAAAGATCCTATGTCATGTTCTTGAATGTTTATTGTTGAACATGAATCATGAATTACTGTTGAAATTACTTACATGTGGTATCATAGTATGCTTCAAGAATTTGTGTTTTTCCATAAACAATTATGAATGAATTTTTAATTCATCAAAAGTTAGGTTTTGAAAATTCATGATTATCGTTGAATATAAAATAAATGTCAATCAATATTTTTCGATTGAATTATTGGATGAAAGTTCGTTTTTTTGGTGTCCATGTAATAGCCTTTGAATAATGTAAGGCTTTCTTACCTATATTATGATGGGTTAATTTTTCATTTGACACTAATAATGGAGAAAGCATTGAAATACTTTGATTGACATTTCTCGGTTTTTGTGTCCATGGACAAAGCCATTGAAATTTATAACCGTGTGTCTCGTTTCACGTTTTTATGGACAAAGTCGTGCATCATGAAAAGCATAAAGCTTCTCGGTTTTCGTGTCGATTTTGAAAAGCATTAAGCAAATTTTTGAATTGACTTTGTTAATGGACAAAGGTTCACGTTAAATTCAATGCATATTACGGTTTTTCAAAGATGGACGCTTTACTGGGTTATGGCGTGGGATCGCGCCAAATTGGCGCTGATCCGCGCCACTTCACTGGGGATTATACTGGGTCACCGTGCAGAACTGCGCAGAACCGCGCGGGAATGACACTAACCCGCATCATTTCTCTTGTCTTTGTACTGGAAAAGTGTATCACTGTCATATCTTTATTCCATTTTATGAATTTTTTGGAAAAACGTGAAAGGACATTGATATACTTGAAAAATTGGACAAAGTTTTGGAATTAAATTATGGTATATTTGTTAGTCACCAAAGTGGTCAAATCTTGAATTGTTATTTTAGTTTCAAATATTATGAATTTTATTTCAATTATCATGACTGTGATGCTATGAATAGTATGATATAATTTTCTGGTTGTGGTACATTGAAGTTCATTATTATAGAACAGTTAGGGATCAGCCCAAAGGTTGATTCTTTGTTTTATAAAATGAACATGGATGTTGGTATTGTTGGCATATTTCCTTACATTTGGACATCCAAAGATGACAAATATTTATGATAGGGGTATGCATCATTGCCAAATTATGTGAAATTTATATAGCATCATTATAGTTAATGTTATGTGTTAATGGATTCCCAAAGGTGAACATTGATATGCATTGAAGTTAGTATATTTGAATCTGTGAAGTATGTTAGTATGTGATATGTATGACTCAAAGCATTAATATTTAAACGTTATTCCTTACAGTACCTGTTGCCACACATTCCATGTTCTCAGATGAGGAGAATGAATCAGAGAAAGAGGAAGAGATGTATCTCGATGAAGAATCACATGGACAAACTGAGGGTGCGATGAACAATGAGGAAATTACTCGGGAGACACGGGAAGATAACAAGACCAACTTTAAGCTCTTTGATAAATTCAAGAAAAGAGCATGGAAACCATGGAAAGATTATAAGAATCAAAAGAAGGAAAGCCATTCATAACAAGAAAGAGCAATTCTGGTCAACCAACTATATTTGTACCATTCAATTGACAACTATAAGAAATAATAAGATTAAAACATTGCAAGAACCAACCGCTTATTACCTATAAACTCAATGTACAAAAAGAAATTCAAAATCAACCTCGTCGTATTAAAAAAAACTTTATAATTTACCATCTGATTCAGATATAATATAAGCCCAAACCAGGGCCCAATAGCTTGTGAAGACCCAAACCCATTAAGGACCCCGAACAAGGCGCAAAGGGAAGGAATGGACGCGATAAGTACTTAGACAACCTGACTTAGCAGGCCGAATGATCTCATGGTCAATAGAGTTGTCAGAATACGACATCATCTATGAACCGCGTCAGGCAATTAAAGCCCAAGTATTAGCAGACTTCCTGGTCGAAATGACATATTTACACGAGGGTGAAAATAGCTTCGACTGGATTATTTACGTTGACGGATCTTCCAATATCAAAGGAAGTGGTGCAGGTGTAATCGTGGAAAGCCCTCAAGGTATTACTGTGGAACACTCTATCCATTTTGGATTCAAAGCTTTTAACAACTAGTCTGAGTACGAAGCAGTCCTTGCAGGACTCGCCATGGCCAAAGACTTAGGGGCAACAAATATAACCCTCAAGAGCGATTCACAGTTGGTGGTTGCACAGGTTCAAGGAAGCTACCAGGCCAAAGAGGCTTTAATGATAAGATATCTAGAAAAAGTAAGATTACTTCTGACAGAATTCCAAAACTTCAAAGTGGAACATATCAGAGAACAAAATTCAAGAGCTGGCATTTTATCCAAGTTAGCTAGCACAAAAGGACCAGGAAACAACAGAACAGTGATCCAACAGAGTGTTCCTAATCCTAGCATCATAATGGCCGTAACAAAAAGACAAGCGCAACCATCCCAAAGCACGCAATCCATGGTTGAGGATGACTCTATGCCACTGGACGACAAAGAAACTTTGATGACACCAATCTGGAATTATCTGTTCAACGGAGAAACACCACAAGAAACACACGCAGCTAAAAAGCTTGCGCGCAAAGCTTCTTTCTACACCATTATCAATAACCAACTTTACAAAAAGGGATTCTCTTCCCCCATGCTTAAATGCTTAGATCCCCAACAAGCATTATACGTAATTTCTGAAGTACACGAGCGCATTGGTGGACACCACATGGGAGGCAAATCTTTATCCCGAAAAGTACTCCGGGCATGATACTTCTGGCCCACCATGGAAGAGGATTCTAAAAAACACGTGCGGCATTGTGTCAAATGTCAAGAGCACACAGACTTACACCATGCTCCCCCCGAAGAATTATCATCAATGATATCCCCATGGCCATTCTACCAATGGGGTATGGACATTTTGGGACCATTCCCAATCACTGTCGGAGGAGTTAAATGGTTGTTGGTAGCAATTGATTATTTCTCCAAATGGATCGAGGCAGAAGCGTTAGCCACAATTTCTGCTAACAAGGTTAGCCGATTCTTCTATCGGCAAATCATCAGTCGGTTCGGCGTCCCACATACCATTATAACTGATAATGGTACACAGTTTGTGGACAGAAAATTCAATCAAATCCTTCAGGATTTACATGTCAAACACCGATATACGTCAGTTGAACATCCGCAAACTAACAGATTGGCAGAAGCTGCAAATCGAGTACTCAAATGCGGATTAGAAAGAAGATTAGAAGCAGCTAAAGGGGAATGGCTTGAGCAGTTAGACTTTGTGCTATGGGGTTACAGAACCACCAAACACTCAACCACAGGTGCAACCCCATCTCGCATGGTCTATGGTAGTGAAGCCATGATCCCTGTGGAAATTGGAGAACCATCATGGAGAAGGATGTACACAAACACAGACAGCAATTCGCAGGCATTACGTCATAACTTGGGGTCAATTGAGGAGATGCGTGAGATCACGCACGTCAAGGAATTAGCGCTCAAACAGAGGATTGCAACACGTTATAACTTAAGGGTCGTCAGACGAGGCTTCACCGTGGGCGATTTAGTCCTACGCAGAGCTGACATCGGCAATAAGAACGCGCGACAGGGCAAATTGGCTGCAAACTGGGAAGGAGATTATCGCGTCCACAGTAAAACTGATAAGGGGGCATATGTCATTGAGACATTATCTGGCCTAACAATCCCACGCACATGGAACGCGAACAAGCTTAAGACATTTTATAGCTAAGTCTCTCATGACTTACGACATTGTTGTCTGTCCACTATTTTCTTTCCATATTATTATTTCAGATAAAACTGGCCAATTTCCCTTTGCTATTAATCAATTTCTGCATTAAGTTTACAATTACAGGAAACCTTTCGTGGTTCCTATCAACTTACAGGATTCTCTCACGAATCCTCCAATTTACAGGAAACCTCTCACGGTTCCTAGCAACTTAAAGGATTCTCTCACGAATCCTCCAATCAATATGAAACCTCTCACGGTTGCTATCAACTTACAGGATTCTCTCACGAATCCTCCAATTTTCAGGAAACCTCTCACGGTTCCTATCGACTTATAGGATTCTCTCACGAATCCTCCATTTTACAGGAAACCTCTCACGGTTCCTATCAACTTAAAGGGTTCTCTCACGAATCCTCCAGTTTACAAGAAACCTCTCACGGTTCCTATCAATTTATAGGATTTTCTCATGAATCCTCCAATTTACAGGAAATCTATCACGGTTCCTTACAGGGTTCTCTCACGAATCCTCCAATTAACAGGATACCTCTCACGGTTCCTATCAACTTACAGGATTCTCTCACGAATCCTCCATTTTACAGGAAACCTCTCATGGTTCCTATCAACTTAAAGGGTTCTCTCACGAATCCTCCAATTAACAGGATACCTCTCACAGTTCCTATCAACGTACAAGATTCTCTCACGAATCCTCCATTTTACAGGAAACCTCTCACGGTTCCTATCAACTTACAGGATTCTCTCACGAACCCCCCATTTTACAGGAAACCTCTCACGGTTCCTATCAACTTACAAGATTCTCTCACGAATTCTCCAGTTTACAGGAAACCTCTCACGGTTCCTATCAATTTACAAGATTCCCTCACGAATCCTCCAATTTATAAGAAACCACTCACGGTTCCTATCAGCAAAGGGTTCTCTCACGGATCCTCCAGTTTACAGGAAATCTCTTACGATCCTATCAACTTACACGGTTCTCTCATGAATCTTCCAAGAAACGGATCCTTCAACAAAAGATCTCCTCAGCAGATCGAAACTTTGCATATCGCGATCCTCAAGGACATATCACGATTCTCTATGCCTCAAATGCCACGGCTTGAACAATCAAAGGTATGCAACATACTTGGCATATTGATATGTAAATTTTCTGCCTAACAACATGCAGCTAGAGTGTTTAAGCGCCATAGTGCGTACACACTATAAATCCAAGATATAGCCCATACAAATGCATGCGGACTCTTTCCAGGAATCAACACTTAAGGAATTTCTATATTATAAAGCACGACGTGCTTTGACAACCGATCGCGGCAAAACGCACATTGTTGTACACCTCAGATGGAATATACTTCACCTGGGTTACACCACCGTCCGCGATTTAACTATCAATCACCATGCAAAGAACGAGAAGAACAAAACGAGGAAGGAGGAAAAGGGTAATACCCCATTACACGAAAGGCAAGTATCAACAGTTAGCAACACAAGCCTTCAATTTGCAAACAATGAATATTTAGTAAAAACCCAAAATTCATAAACTTCAAATTTTGGTGGATACATATCTAAATCCACACATCATTGTTATGGGGAACATCCCCTTATAAATTTACACACGAATGAAGCAAAGTCACGAAATATAAAAGATGAAGACATCAGCGGTTTAGCAAACGGTTTGGATAGACATATCCTGAGGCGTGTCAGCCTCGACACCGCGATCATCATTGGCAACGGGGGGACCTTGAGGCGATGGTTCTTGCAAGGATGGTACGGTAGTATCTGTCTCCATTGCGCTGAGTAGTTCAACGGGGACTTCCTAATTTTGCTCATTCAGGGTCATTAGCATCCCATCCTTGAAATAGTGATAGAAGTGCACATTTTCTAGCTTTGCAGAGGGGTTGAAGAAGCGCACTTGTTCTATGACGTTAAGGAAGGTAGCCTCCGCTTCCTTCTCAAACAAATCCTGATACCTCTTCACCTCATTGGTCAAGTGGGCCTTTTCATCAGCCCAGGTATCAGCATATCCTTCAAGTTCCAGAACGCGCTTCTCCAGATCAATCTTTTTCACCCCCAAGCTTCTGTTGGCAGAGGTTAGTTTTTTCAGGTTAACTTTTTTTTTCTCTATATCTGCCTTCAGCAACACAACTTCATCTTCAAGAGTATTCCGTCTAGCATCCGCATCAGCGCGCTGTTGAGCATTCTCAGTCTTCAACTCCTCAATGCGCTCCTTCAGGAGATTCACCGAATCTGGCGCATATTACAAAACGGTTATACATACAACCGCGATGGTATATTTACAAACAAGTAAGCAGCCAACCATAAATACTTACCAGGCGCGGTCATGATAAACTAGCATGATGACATCAAGCCCTGGGCCAGCTGACGCCACTGGTCTCGCGGCAAAACTTCCAAACGTGAGCCAAAATTTCTGCCTTAGGCGCGTATATCCCCTTCGGAATTCCACTCGAAGTCAGGCCATCCTGCGCTGGCCCTCACCGCAATTTCACTCTGTGATCTCTTCTTTCCCCTCGTCACATCTTCCTCCACTATTAGAGAAGGAGTTAAATCACGAGGGATGGGCGGCGGAGATACATGCGTTTGGGGTGCCTTCGCATGTGCAGCGACTTGTTTGTTTGACTCTAACACAGCCTTCGCCGGAGAACCATAGGGTTGCTGGGAGGCAGAGGCTCCCACGATAGCAGCCGCATGGTTAGCCGCAATCCGCTCCAATCTACTTAGGGATGCGGCCATTGCACTATCTGCATAACAGATCAAAAAGAGTAAGACACGTCAGAGTATATCATTGAAAAATTGCAAGAAAAACAATAGTTTAAACAACTACACGAAAGAACTTTACCAAAGAAATCGCGAATGTCATCATCCGAATAGTCTTTTAAAATGGTAAACGTACTTAGCAGGCCCGTTTCTGACGCTTCTCGGGCTATATTAGTAAGGGTCTTCACAGTCTTCTTCTCCATATCGCTCAGTTCATCAAAATTGTAACACCGGACGACACCCTCTCGAGAAGGCTTTGTCCAGTACAACGGAAAGATGGGAGCTCCATTGCTTCCCAAGAAAAATGGAGTGGTACCCTTAGCAGGATAAATCTTGACGTAATCTGAGGACCACTTGGTCATCTTTTCGCAACACGGTTCGCAAAATTGGACCTTACTCCTAAACTGCATCCAGCTTCCACGTGGCCCCGTTACGGTAAGCATACACAGAAAGGCTTTAACCGATTGGAAAAAATTGTAGGCTTGACAGACCATTTCATACACACGGATATAACCCCAAGCATTTGGGGTTAGTTGCGAGGGTGCTACGTCCAAATATGCTAGCAATTTGCACACAAAAGAGGAAGAAGTACATCATGATAAAATGACGGGTTGACCCTTCCGCCCGTGCAGAACACACGCGTTCATTTTGCGGGACGACATCTACCTCCCATTGGTCGTCATGGGCTTTATCAGGGGTCAGGTGCATAGCAGCGGTTACTTCCTCTAACTCCCCAGGAGAACAGGGAACTGATTCAGTATCCAGCACCATGTTTGTTACCCAGCTTAAATAATCTTCGTCCCTCAGGTTCTGTCTGTTTGGGGAATCATCTTCAGGATCAAAATTAGTAATTTTCTTTTTAGCCGCTTGGGTTGTTTTTTGTTTCTTCTTCGTAGAGGGATTGCGCTTCTCGGTCCTTTTCTTCTCGGACGGCACACGCTTTTTAGCAGCACCATGTTTCGCCATAATCTCTTTTATACGAGGAGATACAAAATCTGATTCAGAAGAAGAGGAATCAGTGGAAGAAGACAAGTCAGTCGAAATAGGTACATAATTTTCAAAATTCTGCTTCTTAAAAGGGTATCCGGCTGGATAAATCACATTCAACGACAATGGACTAGGACTTTTGGGAACTGAAGACTCATGAGCGATGGACCAAGAAGAATCGCGCGATGAATTGGGGAAAAGCGAATTAGGGCTTCTCGACTCAGCCGATTTGAAGCTACTGTTAGAACTAAAGGAAGAGTCACTCGATGGTATAATGGGTTTGGACATCCTTCCAGAAAAATTAGGAAATACAGACGAGCTATGGGCTGACAATACCTTCTCGCGATTAGGTTGTCGCGACGTTGACCCTATTTCAAAAGTACGATTCAGGGGAACATGCTTGACACAGACTTTGGAACAGGGGGTTAGAACTCCTATAGTAGGCCTTTTGTCCTTGCTTTCTATAACACCTCACAATTCTAAATTAAGTAATTAAAGTATTAAGTGAGAAATTAAGTGAAGGATTAGTGAAAATCCCAAAGATTAGGCCAAAATACAAAGAAAGGGCAAAACGGTAATTAGCCAACACGCAACCCTAGGAAGATAAAAATTGAGCAGAAGATCTCAGATGATAAAAATAAGCCTGGAAATGGATTCAAAACGAAAAATTGAGTGGATAGGCAAGTTTCAGAAAAATCAGTGAATAGTGTTTTTCGCAGGTAAAATTACCGCAGTCAGATTGCACCATAAAACGTGCCAGTGGAATTTTGAGCTCTAGGTTTCAAATATTGATTTTAAATGGTCCATACAAATAGGAAATATGATTTCTGATAAAAATTGAAGGATTTAAGTCAATTTGTGGAAGTTTGTCAACGGAGCGTGCTGTAGCTTAAAGCAGTGTTTTTTCGAGCAACCGGAAAGCTCCAAATTTATCTGAGGAAGTAAAATTAAAGTATTTTATTAAGATGAAAAATTATAATTCCTCATTAGGTTTTTAAATTGTGAATTTTAGTGATGATCGGAGGGAAATTCGGGTGAGTTTTAAATCACGTGGGATCCGGTACCCACTTTAAGTCAAATAAACTCTTGGAAGTACTATTCATTTTCTTCCAAATTTCGTTTCTTCTTCTCCAGCGCGCGCCAGCTCCATTTTCCTTCAAATTTGCTCAAGTTTTCTTCCTTCCTCTAAACCAACCAATTCTCAACCAAATTCAATAAAGTTTGTGTTGAATCTTGATGGAAAACACCTTCTAAACACATTGGTACCACTCTTGAGCCTTGAAACTGCGTATTTGGAGAGATCTGGGCAAAAATCATATTCAAAATCTTGGTGAGAATTGTGTTCTTGGAGCTTTTAAATGCTCCAATGGTGGAGTATACTTAGGTGGAGCCATATACCGTACAATTGGGTGAGTTATTTCAACATTTCAATGATTGAATTTTGAGTTTTGATTATGGACCTAAAGAGGGATTTTGTGATATGTGGTGTTAGAGAGCTCAAATGGAAAATGTCTATTAGATGATAATATCTTAGAATGATGTATTAATGCTAGAAATGCAATGAAATTTTTAAGCGAAAAAAAATGAATTTTAACTTAGAAAAAAAATTGGTGCATGAAATGGATTTTTGAGTTTTGGTGTTAATGTGTGTTATAGTGAATTGTAGTGTGATTATATGATGATATGAAGGGATTATGTGAGTGGTGGACCATAGGAATTGAGTGGAAATCCTTGGTATGGATAACCAAGATTCGGCCATTTATGTATAATTGGGCAAATTGATGTTTTAGAACACTTTGGTGTTGTGTTGTGTAATGGAAAAGTTATTAGATGGGTTGTGTGGTGATTGGCATGTGGAAGAATCAATGCAAAAATAATAAGTGTTGAAAGTGGAAAAATGTGCCTAAAGTGCAATATTTCGCAAAATGTTGCGTAAAAGTCGTAAAACCGAAAAACAGCGATTGAACTAGCCTTTGGGTAACCTAAGTAAGTGAAATAAAATGAGAAAGAAAATTTAGAAAAATAAAACCCAAAATAACACTATGTAGGCCGAACCCTTAGTGGAGGGGAGAGGAAATCTGATGTTTTCGCGTTTTGACGTATTTTGACTGAAATTGACGGCTATGCATGGTTGTACAGGTTGCCGTACGTGGATATAAACTTGGAACAGTGAAACAGTGGATTGCCCTTGGTCCTGGATCAAGTGGATTGAGGTAAGTGATGTGGTTTACACGTATTATGTTGAAACTCATGAGTGGATTCAAAGTTCTAAGTGTGTGGAATGGTCCTCTGTGTAGGCGTTCCCTGTGTATCAAGCTATAAGTGGAGTTCTGCGGAGCTCAGTGGACGGATAAAAAGAAAGGTAACCTCTTGGTACTGGGGCTTGTTGCCCTTTTGTGTTCCACCTTGCTAGTTGATGGCAATGGTAGGAAGTGTGTATGGGTAGTGTAGAACAGCATGAGCATGCATGTGCATTATCACAGTGGGTACTTATGTACCAGATCTCTGGCCAGTAGGTATTTTTAGCCTTCGGGCAAGTCTTTCCGGACTGCCACTGGATAGGTCTCCGAGAGGGAGTTCCAGTTGACCCAGGGTCGTGGTGTGTTATCCGGATAGGAGCACACTAGGTTGTCTCGGGAGTATATGGTTGGAAGGGGTACCTTGGTGGGTTGTTCTATGAACACGCCAGGGGTAGTACCCATAGGCGTATAGCCGAGGACATGGCGTGGTATTGGTAGCTACCATCTCGCATGTCGTAGTTGTTCTGATATATTCCCCCTTTCTCTAAATCCCTTGCTTTATCCCGTTTTATAACAGTGGTGTTGTTTTTATGCTATTGATATACATCGAAGTGAACCATTGGGCGGAGTTTTCTCCAGAACCTCTTGGTTACTGAGATATATCTGTATATCTCACCCCGTCTTGGGGCATTATTTCAGGATGTACCAGTGGATATGGAGCAGCGGGCGAGAAGCCCGCATGATGACGAGTGGACCAGTGGTGTATAGTTTAGCTATCATGTCATTTTAGTTTATGGATTTATTTGGCAAGTGAAGTGTCATATGTAAATATTTGTAGTTTAAAGTGAACGTTGGAAATGTAAATGTAATCCAGTGTTGTAAATGTACCATGGATGTATGTAATATGATGGTAGGGCTTTAGGCCTATTGTAGGTTTATGATTATCTGCATTATGATTTATGCATGAAATTGATGTTAGTGATTGAAACCATAAAGGATTGGGTTGTAAACTGTTTATGTTTTAAGTGTATATTGTATTGGGTTGTAAGTGCCCCAAGGCGTTGTTGGACCTTGTGTGTGCCACCCATTGGATTTTGCTGGATTTCAGGTGTATTAGTGGTGTTAAACAGGTTATGCAAATTTGGGAATTTTAGGAAATACAAAGGAAACTCTGGCGAATTTTCTGTAGAATTGGCAGTTTTTGGGTGAACTTTGGAAGAGCGTATCTCTCTCCATAGTGGTCTGATTGGGACGTGTCATACGCCGTTTTGAAGCTTAAGATGTCCCCTACGTTGTGTCAAAAGCCTAGGATCATTGGTGGTGTGCGCAGCCCATGGGGGCCGTTGTCATGTACTGCCCTGTTTTTGTCCTGTTTAGTGGGCAGATTTGTGGTAGTTTTGAGAAATTAATTCCCGCTTCGTTACTTGGTCAAATTAAGCATACGATATATCAAATCGAAGTTTGAGGTGTCTAGTTTATGGTGTAAAAGTTTGAGAGTCATTGGCTGGGCGGTTAGGTGCAGTTTATTCCATGAAGTTTGGAGGTTTTAGGCTGTTTTGGAGTTGGTAGGCAATGTGGTTTGTCCAACTTCAAACGGCGATAACCGGAGCTCACGAGCTCGGAATCGAGTGTGTGATAGCTTGTCAGAAAGGTAAGTGAATAAGGAAAAAAGATAACCTGGAGTTTAAGTTTGGATTTTTATTTTGGGTTCGTAGAAAAACAAATTGGCAAATCCGGTTAAGTTGTAAAAACGTAAAAAGTGAGGAATTGACTAAGTGGGTTTATGGGAACCCCTTAGTATCTTGTATGTGATAAAATAAAGTGTATAAATAGTTAAGAAAGTCTTCCGCTAGTGTTTCAGTTACGGTCACAGCTTTTTATTATTACGCTTTTTATACTTTTACTGTTCGCGTAATAATCGGAAAAAAGTTTATTCTCATTTTTATAAATGAACTGCTGTGATTGTAACTGCACTTAATATCATAATTAATGTTCACAATACTGGTACGTAACGGGCTGTTACATTTTATGGTATCAGAGCAGTCTTGTTAGGGAACTCTGAAAATATATATAGATGTGTTGTGTGCTACATAGTTGTATGTAGATTCTTATCGATTACTGTATGTGTAATTCCTTAGTGTGTGTCAGATCAACCCAATCCTTTGTGTTACATGTGTTGTCATCGTAAGAAGCCTGCGTAGTAACCTTGAAGCACCGAATGTGAGTATTTAGCCTGATGTTGTGGCTGCAATGTCAACTTCTCCATGGACAAAGGATGACAGTAAGTCAAGTATGAATATTAGAAGGCATAAAAGAACAGACATAAATATTATATCTGACTTCGATGAAAGTCTAGAGAAAAGTGTATTATAAGCAACAGTGGTGTACAATTTATGATATGTATAATATTAGCATAGACGAACTTTGCAGTACTATGAAAAATGAACATATAATAGAGATGAACTTATGAGATTGGTGAAATTCCAAGTATATGTGTAGTATAGTAAGACAATTATGTACAAGTGGTCTTGGTGAATAGACTTCATCAAGGCGAGAGGTTTTGATCCTGAAGAATTATTGAGAAAAGGGAACAAATATTCGTATGCGTGAATTAAACACGTCATGTTTGATTAGCAGTTATGAGACCAGGACAAGTGCGGTGCACTTGAATGAATTGGGATGGTTCAAGCAGAGAAACAAATAGAATATGTGATGAGTAATCCTACGAGGTTTGACCACGTGAAAGTATGATGCTGGTAGATTGGTAATGTGAGAGGTATTGAAATATGGGAGTGAATTCCATAAAGAGGTAGTGTTGACTAAACACAAGTGAGGTGAACTAATGATGAGTATATTATTATGTGTAATATGTATGAGGAAAAGTGAAGGAATCGCCATGGATGACCCAAGATATATGTACCATGAAGGCACTATTGCAGTTAGTGGATGTCGACTCAAATTGGCAGACGTATCAGTGATAAATGAACATGATGGTTGAGATGTACAGTCATGAGTAAGACAGTAATGAGAATTGTAAAGAAATTATGATCTTGTGGTATATATAAGTACTACTAATAGTAGTGCGCTTATGAAAATATTGGTATTTGATATGGAGTGACAGACGGAGTAGAGGCATTTTCAAGGTAATGAGATATTCTACAACCACCAAGGGTGGAAGTGATCAGGGAAATTAATGAGTTTCTCTACAGTATTGAGCGTATGTTATGTGAGCCGTAGCAGGCAATGGACTAGAACAATGGCGTGATTTTGCGAGTTATTGTTGTATAACAATAAGTTGAGATGGTATGATTAGAGAATGAATGAATGTAAAACTTAATGTGAAATCAAGTGATTAGTATGCGAACCAAGTGATAATAAAGTGCGAAAGTCAGAGGTTAATGAAAGAACTGATGTGTAAAGTGTGCCGAGAGTGTGGAATTATGTGGTCAACAAAGGAGTTAATGTGTAATGACAAGATGAAAATGATAAGATTTGTTAGTGAGCTGAGGTATAATTGTCAGTGTAAGAACGGACGAGTAGTTTTGAGTGCAAAGGGTTAATGTCAATTTCAGTGCAAGGATTGAGGTGAAGTAGTCCTCTGTGATTCGACGGAGATGATTAGAAGATCCCTATGTGATGGGAAATATGAAACTTATACTAAGAGATGTGAGATGTGTTCAGAACTTTGAGAAAATTTAGGAATTATGGAATAGAAATTATGTTATGAACCATGGCAAGTGAACAGTCAAAGTGAAAGAGTAAACAATCTGTGAGAAGAATAAGCAAGGAAGAGATAATAGACTATGGATTGAACGGTAACAAGATAGAAGGAACTGTTAAGAGTTAGAAAACGTGTACGAAATTACAAAGAGATTATGAATGGTTATAATGGTGGCTATGTTATAAACCAGGTCCGACGGATAACCGAAACGAAAGTAAACTATCAGTGAGAAGAATGACACGAGAGAGTAAGATGAATTAACTTATATGTAACAGGTGTATATTATACCACTACGACTAAGAGTATGGGGGCAGCCCATGTGGTAATACAAAACAGTTTAGATGTTATATACAGAGGTGATACAGACACCAAATGGACTGGGTTCAGGTGTGATCGGGAGTGCACGGTGTACCAGTTGCTGTTATATACAGAAGTATTATGAGTATAAATTTCTCTGGGCACTGGGTGCATGTAATATGATTTGATAGTAGGAAGATCTCAGCGGGGCCTATGTGTCAGGAGTGTATAGCTACCTCGGTGCGGGTTAAGTTCCCGGAGACTAGTAGTATTAGATATGAGAAGTGAGAAACGAGGAAGTGTTCCATATTGGTGTAACGGTTAGTAGGGTAGAGATAATTTATGTAAATGCACAAAGAAGAAACATTTGGGGGATGCCTTAGAATAGGGATAGCTAGTAGTAAGTCGTTTTTACAGCATGGATCATATGGGTGGATTCTCTGATCGGTGGGTCATGGCATCTGGGGCCCTTATGACAGCAAGAGCTCGAGGTGTTAAACCTGTGAATGTTGTTAGCCACTGTATTGGGAGAGTTTTTCCATATGGTTAACGCAAGATGCGAGGTCATATAGTTGTAAATGGACAATAGTATGTCAGGTTTGGATATAAGAGTTGTGGCTTAGTGTGCAAGAACTTTGAAGTGTGATAGTGAAGCACTATTGTGGGTGTAAAGTAAGTTTGATGAAATAAATTTTGTCTCTAAGTGAAGTAGTAAGTTAGTTGGAACCCTCGTCTTATGACCAAAAAGGGATGATCACGTGAGTTAATGTTGACAAAATGAGTAAGTGTCCTTCTAGGAAGGCTAGTGATGATCAAGATTTCAGGTTAAAACAGTAAAGTGTTAGCCCTAAGGAAAAGATAAATTGAAATAGAGTCAAGTGCGAACGTGTATTAATAGATGGGAACTATAGTTGTAATTGATTACCAAAAAGTGAATAGCTTGGTTTTGCTGGTAAAGTAGATTGAGAAATGTTGTATGTAATCGCATATGCCACTTATGGTGGAAAGTGTGTGGAAAATGCACAATGTTGATGATGTTTTGATTAAGTACTAATGAGGTATGGACTAGTGTTAGTGGTAATTTTGAATATTCTGAGAGACTGATATACCAACTGGTGGTAAATTGTAGAAGTGGTAGCAATGATGGAATAAATTTTAAGTGAATTGATAATTGAGTGTCAAGGATTCCTAGTGAATAGGAGTTGTATATGAGAGATATGGCATTTTAAATAGTCCATCAGTTAATAGTGAAGTGGGTCGGAAATTGATTTGTTCCAAAGTGTTTAGTGGAAGTGAGTAAAGCTGTAAAGTAGTAGTATTTTGAGTTTGACATCCAGGATTAAATGATTATGATTATGAGAAAGTGGTATAAATGAGTGGAACATAAGATTAAGTGGTAACATCGAAGTGGAATGATAGTTGAAAATAGTTAGTGGGTGAAAATATTAAACATGAGTCCTCGATATGGAGGTCATTGATGAGTGTTGTGTTTAGACCGTGAGAGGTTTATGTATAGAATTGAGCTGACTGAGTTGATAAAGTTGAGATAGTTCAGTTAACGAAAAGAGTAACAATGAGAGTAAATTATGAATATGATTAGTAGATAGAAGAATTCAGGAGTGTATTGTGGTTAAAGAACCTTAAAAGGTTAATCGGAAATATAAACTATTGTGAGGATTGTAAATTTCGTATCATGAAGAGAAAGATATGGTTATGAGGACCTAAAAAGAGGTAAAGACACGTGACAAGGAAAAATAAAGTATAGGAGTATAGAATTTAATGTGAGTCGGGATCATAAGATACGACAAAGTGTCCTTGAAACTAGAAAGGATGTGCTTCGGTGAAAGCTAAGAAAACAACTAAATCATAAGAGTAGTAACAGTAATGGAAAGGACTAGTATGTCTGAGTACGGTTGAAACAGTGAGGACAGCGAAAAGAGTTAAGTGCTAAAGAAAGTGTGAATATACATGAAAACAATTAGAGTCTATTATGGAAACAACTAGAGATTTTTGGAAACGGCTTTGGGTCCGAAAGACAGATGAAGATGAAAATGAGATGAAGTGAGACAGAAAAATTGTAATATGGTCGTATATTACCTATAAATTGGTGAAAGTGTAACAGTAAGCCGTGAAGAGCTTAAAGTATTGTGAATTGAAGGTCGTAGCACCATAAATGACAAGTGTAAAATGAGTATATGATGAATTACAGTGAGTGAAAAAGCAACAGTGGTTTAAGGAAACAGTGAAAGATATAATGAGTTAAGGGGTCAGATACCCGAAGTTATCAAGTTTGTGAAGGACTCAGTAATCATGGATACCACAGAGATGAGATGTTCGATTACACCCGTGTTACGGGACCGTTAAGATGTAATTTTGCGGACAAAATTCTAAAAGGTGGGGTGATTATAATACCTCACAATTCTAAATTAAGTAATTAAAGTATTAAGTGAGAAATTAAGTGAAGGATTAGTGAAAATCCCAAAGATTAGGCCAAAATACAAAGAAAAGGCAAAACGGTAATTAGCCAACACGCAACCCTAAGAAGATAAAAATTGAGCAGAAGGTCTCAGATGATAAAAATAAGCCTGGAAATGGATTCAGAACGAAAAATTGAGTCGATAGGCAAGTTTCAGAAAAACCAGTGAATAGTGTTTTTCGCGGGTAAAATTACTGCAGTCAGATTGCACCGTAAAACGTGCCAGTGGGATTTTGAGCTCTAGGTTTCAAATATTGATTTTAAATGGTCCATAGAAATAGGAAATATGATTTCTGATAAAATTTGAAGGATTTAAGTCAATTTGTGGAAGTTTGTCAACGGAGCGCGCTGTAGCTTAAAGCAGTGTTTTTCCGAGCAACCGGAAAGCTCCGAATTTATCTGAGGAAGTAAAATTAAAGTATTTTATTAAGATGAAAAATTATAATTCCTCATTAGGTTTTTAAATTGTGAATTTTAGTGATGATCGGAGGAAAATTCGGGTGAGTTTTAAATCACGTGGGATCCGGTACCCGCTTTAAGTCAAATAAACTCTTGGAAGTACTATTCATTTTCTTCCAAATTTCGTTTCTTCTTCTCCAGTGCGCGCCAGCTCCATTTTCCTTCAAATTTGCGCAAATTTTCTTCCTTCCTCTAAACCAACCAATTCTCAACCAAACCCAACAAAGTTTGTCTTGAATCTTAATGGAAAACACCTCCTAAACACATTGGTACCACTCTTGAGCCTTGAAATCACGTGTGTGAGGAGATCTGGACCATTTACAGCCGCGGTTTTGGTGAGGAATTTTGTGTTCTTGGAGCTTTTAAATGCTCCAATGGTGGAGTATGCTTAGGTGGAGCCATATACCGTACAATTGGGTGAGTTATTTCAACATTTCAATGGTTGAATTTTGAGTTTTGATTATGGACCCTAAAGAGGGATTTTGTGATATGTGGTGTTAGAGAGCTCAAATGGAAAATGTCTATTAGATGATAATATCTTAGAATGATGTATTAATGCTAGAAATGCAATGAAAATTTTAAGCGAAAAAAATGAATTTTAACTTAGAAAAAAAATTGGTGCATGAAATGGATTTTTGAGTTTTGGTGTTAATGTGTGTTATAGTGAATTGTAGTGTGATTATATGATGATATGAAGGGATTATATGAGTGGTGGACCATAGGAATTGAGTGGAAATCCTTGGTTTGGATAACCAAGATTCGGCCATTTATGTATAATTGGGCAAATTGATGTTTTAGAACACTTTGGTGTTGTGTTGTGTAATGGAAAAGTTATTAGATGGGTTGTGTGGTGATTGGCATGTGGAAGAATCAATGCAAAAATAATAAGTGTTGAAAGTGGCAAAATGTGCCTAAAGTGCAATATTTCGCAAAATGTTGCGTAAAAGTCGTAAAACCGAAAAATGGCGATTGAACTAGCCTTTGGGTAACATAAGTAAGTGAAATAAAATGAGAAAGAAAATTTAGAAAAATAAAACCTAAAATAACACTATGTAGGTCGAACCCTTAGTGGAGGGGAGAGGAAATCTGACGTTTTCGCGTTTTGACGTATTTTGACTGAAACTGACGGCTATGCATGGTTGTACAGGTTGCCATACGTGGATATAAACTTAGAACAGTGAAACAGTGAATTGCCCTTGGTCCTGGATCAAGTGGATTGAGGTAAGTGATGTGGTTTACACGTATTATGTTGAAACTCATGAGTGGATTCAAATTTCTAAGTGTGTGGAATGGTCCTCTGTGTAGGCGTTCCCTGTGTATCAAGCTATAAGTGGAGTTCTGCGGAGCTCAGTGGACGGATAAAAAGAAAGGTAACCTCTTGGTACTGGGGCTTGTTCCCCTTTTGTGTTCCACCTTGCTAGTTGATGGCAACGGTAGGAAGTGTGTATGGGTAGTGTAGAACAGCATGAGCATGCATGTGCATTATCACAGTGGGTACTTATGTACCAGATCTCTTGCCAGTAGATATTTTTAGCCTTCGGGAAAGTGTTTCCGGACTGCCACTGGATAGGTCTCCGAGAGGGAGTTCCAGTTGACCCAGGGTCGTGGTGTGTTATCCGGATAGGAGCACACTAGGTTGTCTCGGGTGTATATGGTTGGAAGGGGTACCTTGGTGGGTTGTTTTATGAACACGCCAGGGGTAGTACCCATAGGCGTATAGCCGAGGACATGACGTGGTATTGGTAGCTACCATCCCGCATGTCGTAGTTGTTCTGATATATTCCCCCTTTCTTTAAATCCCTTGCTTTATCCCATTTTATAACAGTGGTGTTGTTTTTATGCTATTGATATACATCGAAGTGAACCATTGGGCGGAGTTTTCTCCAGAACCTCTTGGTTACTGAGATATATCCGTATATCTCACCCCGTCTCGAGGCATTATTTCAGGATGTACCAGTGGATATGGAGCAGCGGGCGAGAAGCCCGCATGATGACGAGTGGAGCAGTGGTGTATAGTTTAGCTATCATGTCATTTTAGTTTATGGATTTATTTGGCAAGTGAAGTGTAATACGTAAATATTTGTAGTTTAAAGTGAAAGCTGGAAATGTAAATGTAATCCAGTGTTGTAAATGTACCATGGATGTATGTAATATGATGGTAGGGCTTTAGGCCTATTGTAGGTTTATGATTATCTGTATTATGATTTATGCATGAAATTGATGTTAGTGATTGAAACCATAAAGGATTGAAAGTAAACTGCTTATGTTCTAAGTGTATATTGTATTGGGTTGTAAGTGCCCCAAGGCGTTGTTGGACCTTGTGTGTGCCACCCATTGGATTTTGCTGGATTTCAGGTGTATTAGTGGTGTTAAACAGGTTATGCAAATTTGGGAATTTTAGGAAATACAAAGGAAACTCTGGCGAATTTTCTGTAGAATTGACAGTTTTTGGGTGAACTTTGGAAGAGCGTATCTCTCTCCACAGTGGTCCGATTGGGACGTGCCATACGCCATTTTGAAGCTTAAGATGTCCCCTACGTTGTGTCAAAAGCCTAGGATCATTGGTGGTGTGCGCAGCCCATGGGGGCCGTTGTCACGTACTGCCCTGTTTCTGTCCTGTTTAGTGGGCAGATTTGTGGTAGTTTTGAGGAATTAATTCCCGCTTCGTTACTTGGTCAAATTAAGCATACGATATATCAAATCGAAGTTTGAGGTGTCTAGTTTATGGTGTAAAAGTTTGAGAGTCATTGGTTGGGCGGTTAGGTGCAGTTTATTCCGTGAAGTTTGGATGTTTTAGGCTGTTTTGGAGTTGGTAGGCAATGTGGTTTGTCCAACTTCAAACGGCGATAACCGGAGCTCACGAGCTCGGAATCGAGTGTGTGATAGCTTGTCAGAAAGGTAAGTCAATAAGGAAAAAAGATAACCTGAAGTTTAAGTTTGGATTTTTATTTTGGGTTCGTAGAAAAACAAATTGGCAAATCCGGTTAAGTGGTAAAAAAGTAAAAAGTGAGGAATTGGCTAAGTGGGTTTATGGGAACCCCTTAGTATATTGTATGTGATAAAATAAAGTGTATAAATAGTTAAGAAAGTCTTCCGCTAGTGTTTCAGTTACGGTCACAGCTTTTTATTATTACGCTTTTTATACTTTTACTGTTCGCGTAATAATCGGAAAAAAGTTTACTCTCATTTTTATAAATGAACTGCTGTGATTGTAACTGCGCTTAATATCATAATTAATGTTAACAATACCGGTACGTAACGGGCTGTTACACTTTCCAAGGACTTTGGTCTTGGTAACACTCCCAACGGCGGACTAGACGAACCAGATCGTTCGAGGAATCTAACAAAATTCACACATTTGCGTTTCTCAGGCATACCCCAGCAAGACGGATAAAAAATAAAATGCACATAAAATAGGAGGTCAGAAGAACAGAACAAAATTCGCACATTTGCGTTTCTCAGGCCTTGCCAAATGACAACACCGCGAGCTAGGGGGCATCTGATCCTGATATAATATAAGCCCAAACCAGGGCCCAATAGCTTGTGAAGGCCCAAACCCATTAAGGACCCCGAACAAGGCGCAAAGGGTAGGAACAGACGCGATGATCCCATCAAGGCCTAACAGCGCGATGACCCCATCGCGGCCCAACAGCGCGATGACCACATCGCGGCCGAACAACGCGATGACCCTATCGCGGAGTTCTACATGGATTGACCCCATCGAGCCATACAAGGCACGATGACGTCATCACGACACATAAGACATACTTAATCTCCACGCAATAGGATACCTTCTATAGACAGTAAACTTAAGGACCAAGGCAACACCACCGCGCCCTCATACCAGTAAGCAATGGACAGCTCCTGCTTGCCATAACTCTACTACTAGACACCATGGTGGCAAACTCCTCAACATTAAAACCATGACAACTACATTACGTTGACACCAAGGAACCTTTATCTTCACCATGAAGCAAGGCATCCTCCAGAGCATACGTCTCAGCTACTATATAAACACATTATGTACCACCAAGGTATGATCATTCTTTACTTTCACAACATAAACACCTGCCTCTAATACTGACTTAAGCATTAGGGTGTCTTCGCAGGTACCCCCATCTGGTATAACGTGAAAGACGAAAGACCAAGAGCACAAAGCTCACCCCAACAACAGATATCAGGCCCAGGACAGAAGCAATTCAGGAGTCTCAACCGTGTGTAATTTGGGCTTAATACGTATTGGGCTATCCCTACCGTATTTGGTATGATCACCATCAAACATGGAATTGACCATCTTAAATTATTAACCCATCCGATTGACAAAATTAGAAATTGCCCTCCAAACTAAAATAACACTAACGACGCAATTGATTTTCCGCTCATCACAAACGTTACAAAAAAAAAAAAATGCACCCAATGGAAGAAATTTTGAACTAGCACGCAATACACAAACAGGAAAATAAAGACCTACCAACAAAAATTTCTCAACACATCAACTTCTAATAAAACAGAAAAGGTTTCTCTACAACACATTTCATAGGAGATTTTCACACGACAATATTTTAACATAAAATTTTTATATTTATCTCCATCTTAATAAATATAAAATAAATAAAACTTTACCAAAATATATAAAAAATTTAAAATATAAATATAAGATTTTCACACAATTATAATATATGTTTGAAGAATTTTTAATTTTTTTTATTAATTCATCAATTACTCCATTAATTCAGTTCGAGTAAAAAAAATTTCAAGAATAATTAAATTCATCCTATCAAATTTTTATCACAATTGTATAATCTTGGGAATAAATATTTAGTAAGCTAGTATATATATTCTTTTATTAAAAGTATATTTTTTATTTTATTTTATTTTGGTAAACTTAAAAGTAGAATTAAACGGAATTCATATAACATTAATAAGGGCATATAGAATAAGGATTTTATATTTCTCATTCAATATAGAATAAAAGAATTGAATTCTCATGTTGTAGAGAAAAAAAGCACGTAGGACCCGTTTGTTAGAAAAAATTATGTGTAGGACCCACGTTAGCACGAAAATCGAAGGGTGTGTAGGAAAATTCAAATTTTCATATTAAATGAGAATTATAAAATCCATAGAATAAAAGGTAATAGTTTTTTCATGCAATAGAGATAAGTATTATCTTCTACTTACTCATTTATATAAGTGGGGTCCACACTTTCAGGGGAAGAGAGAAAAAAAAAAACGTAAAATTCATTCTGAATTTGTGTATAAAGGAAATAAATTCTATCATACGTAAGATAAGAGTAATAAATGTACAGAATAAATATAATGAATCACTAGTTTCTAATCTTAACAGGTGATAATACTGGAACTACTGGTAGTGTCAAAGTTTTATGAAAAGCAGCAGAGCAAAGCAGAAAATATGAGGCTTTGGAGAGGGTATTTTTCTAAGTTACTCCCTCAAGATTTTAGGTAATGACGCTTTAGTCCTATTCAGCAACGCTTAGGTTGACTCGAGCGTTGGACTCAGTGACTCAGCTAGTGTAGGTGGCAAAATCAAAGCGCTGTGATGTGAGGACCCCCACAGGTGCATACAAAACCACCCCATAAACCCAAAAACAGAGTTCTCTGAGAAAGTTACCGTTTTCTGGTTGTTTCTCAATCCCAACCACGGAAGCAAAGCGGAAAATGATGATGGGTCTGATTCTATTGTTGTTCTCTGTTTTGGGACCGGTGAAATCCATGGACGAGTTGTTTGTGATATTTGTGGGGATTCTTCTCTTGGACCTGAAGATCATGTTCTTGAAGGTCTCTCTCTCTCTCTCTCTCTCGCCACTGATTCACCTACTACTAAATACAAAGTTCAAACAAAGGCAACTAGCACAGGTTGTAACCAAAAAAAAAAAAAAAGAAGGATTATCAGCAAGACGTTAGATTACGATTATTATTTTATTGAACTTAATATAAGTATTTGGATATTATGTTTCTTTGCAAAATTTATGAATATTATAAGTTTAGATTCATAATTTAATATTAAATATAATATACACTACATAAATTAAAAATATTATTTTTTTTTCGAAATCTAACATTTTTTTTCTCTTTATGTGTCCTGTGTCGGTATCGGTGCTACGTAGGTTTAAACAAAGGCAACTAGCACAGGTTGTAACCAAAAAATAAAAATAAAGAAGGATTATCAGCAGGACAACAGGCCATAATAGGAATAAATAGGAATAAATCTTTGGTACTACTATTGTACCAAAGATTCAGTACATCCACCAAACAAAATTATTACATGTTAGCTAATTTTATTTTTTTATGTGAAATTTTTTCTTTTTGCTCTGATGTGTATTGCTTTCATCAATCGAATTGTTCTATACCATTACTTGGAATCAGGGAGCTGTTTCTGTTGTGGCCAAAAAGGATGCATGGTCTGTTGGTACAAACCAAAGAGTGCTATGGCTTTGTTTTGGCTCCAATACTTTCAACCTTAGGGCCAAATTTGGCTGCTTTAAGCTTAGCAACAACTCTTTCAAGCATCAAAATCCGGTTTTCAAGATTAGGGGCACCATTTCTATCACAAAATGGACTCTTAATTTTGGCTTCGTACCTATCATCCTTGGCTCTTTTTCCTTCCCCAACAATATTTTCTATTTGACCATCTTCCATGGTTCTTTTTGATCCTCTTAGAACATCCTTACTTCTTGACCCAGCTGTTACATCACCCACCCTTGATGATGGAAAAACACCAGATTGAGGACTAGACAAAGCTTTGCCATTTTCAACTACTTCATCATCAAAACATCTAGAACTCAATAGTTCATTAATTGTCATCTGATCGTCTTTATCTGAATCATCTACTTGAACTCTCTTAAACTTGGAAGTAAAACCAGGTGGTGAGCCATAGGAAGCTTCACCCTCTACCTGTCCAGATGAAGCAGGTGACAAATTTTCTGACTTGCTTATGCTTATCAGACAATAATTATCATAACCCTCTATGGTATCTCCTTCATTGCCTAGTTTTAATTGCTTCCACCAATCATAGTACCTAGAAGTAACATATGGCTGGCTGGCACATAATGCAGTGCACAAATTTGTATCCATAATTGGCTGGCTATAATTTATCAAAGGATCCTTTTGTTTTTTTGAAAGTTTCCAAGGATCCTTTTTATAACGAGCAACCATAGCAGGAATGTCCTGATCCATTCCAAATTGCATAGCAACACGATGTGGAAGGTACTGCTCTATACACCCCATACCCTCCAACTCACAGACCCTCAAGCAGCGACCAAAGGACTCCTTATCCATAGAAGAATTCTTATATGGTCGCCAGAGAAAGCCATTTCTAACCCCAGCAGAATCCAAAGTCAACTTCAAGTTGTTGTTTTTCAGCATTTTTATTAAGTGCCATCTAGCCATCCTTGGTTGGCCTTGCTCAATTGCATGTGGATGAGGCTGCAGTGCTGGAAATCTCTCCAAAGCCCATATTTGGACCAATTGAAAAGGAGACCATAGAGATAGACAACCTCTACACTTGCTTGTGGCACTGTTGATATTGCTTTTGAGCAAACTTAAGTCCCTATAAATGCTTGCTAAAACAGCAGGTGCAAGAGCCATTTCACTCCCTCTAGCTAGATGAATTGCAATAGGAAAAACGCTTTGCAGAATGGCGTCACGTGTTGCAGGAAACACAAACCTTGACAACCACAGAACCAAAAAAGCCTCGTGCTCCACTTTGCTTTCATTCTTCATGAAATGCATCATCCATGGCTTATGAACCACCTTTCTTGCTTTAGTGCTATTAAAGAATCTTCTTGCTGCAACTAGTTCTGCTTCTGTTTCCTTTCGCTGATGGGTCTCAAGAGGGCTAGAAACAGGTGTTCCCATAACTGAGTAACCCCCCAAAACTTTCATATCTTCCAACGTGATGGTTGCTTCTCCCCAAGGAAAGATGAATGTGTTGGTCTTTGAACACCATCTTTGAGCAAGCTCAAGAATCAACTCATCTTTTCTTGGGATTTCATATGTAGAAGCTTTGATAGCCTTGTCTATCCCAGCTTTTATCCAAAGATATTCATATTTGGGTTGCATTTGTTGGATCCATGTTTTCCATTCTTCTTGTGGGCTTCGCCATCCACAGTATCTTACTTTTGGTGGCAGATTTGAGGAATTGGAAGTGTCAGAAAACATGGAATGAGGAAGAAGAAAGTCACTTGCTGACTCCTCGATGCTACTCACACAAGGTTTGAGAAAATAAGCAGTTCTGCGAGTTGGGTTTTCACCAGATGAGGGTGAAACCATGACCTCTTCTTCCCTAACTTCGATAATGGTGTCCGGTGATGCGTCCATTGGAAGAGTTGTAACATCCCCGTCTCGAGCCGGTTCAATTAACATACATATGATAAAAACAGAAACAGCGGAAAACTTAACTTACGAAAATACGAGCTAACTTTTTCTTTTTCTCTTTTAATGTTCATAAGGCGTTAACGAAAATCGGGCAGAGTAACCTCTGTAAATCGGACAACCGGGGATTTCCCAATCCCACTCATAAGAGTTCCTGATAGACAATTTATACAGTATGCATATCCAGAAGTACCAGTCATGCAATCCAAGACATAATTATAACCGAGTTCCACATAATCATGTCCACATGCCTGAATACAAAGATGTACATGCATCAAACTGAAGAACATGTACAAGACATATACAGGCCATATAAAAAATAAAGGATCGATCATCCAGATCCTCAAAATGGCAGAAATGTAACTATATAGATACACTCCAAAAAAATAGTAGTCTACTGCTACCCAAAAATCCAGAACGACAACAGTCTCAGCTAGGTGTCGCGTCCCTGCCTAAGGAAGGCTCACCGGAAGTCTGTACACCTCAAAATATTGCCCCAAAGAGGGGTGAGATTACAAATCCCAGTAAGCTCCAGGTTTATAGAGAATTCTCCATACCCCTGGCTCACTCCTGCATGAAAGTCAGATACAGAGTATACAGATACAACATATAGCAGATATCATAACTGAGCAGAACATATAATCATATCATAACAGAGACGTGCGCCGTCATTTCCAAGGGATGGCCCCAAACGGAAATAGAGTAACTCAGAGGTGTACACTGTCAATCTCAGGCAAAACCCAAGAAGACATCCGTGTACCAAAAGTCAATACATAAATCATATCAGAATCAGTCTTATCATATCATGTCATATCATATCATATCATCAAATATCTCTATATGGATGCACCTATACAGAGTGTCTACACAGTCATATAGTCCAACCATAGTCTACTAACTATGGTGGAGCACTCAAGTAGGAAAAGACTCCTTAAACATAGAGCTTACCTCTTGAAGCTTTATCGATCTGCTTACTTGTGACACAAGTTACTTATATTTCTTCAAGAGATTCCGATCCTTTTTAGTCTCTAGGTACACCTAGAGCAAGAATCCACAATTACAAATCAATAAAATGCTATCATGCCTAGATTTTCCATAAGGCATACATTTTATCGCTTATCTTCATTTCTTTATATTTTTGCCAATCCTATGCCAACACACAAGTCTAGACCTCTTCATAACCGTTGATGTTCTTTAATTTAATCAAACATTCTCTTAAGAATTTCAAACATAAATCATGCCATTTTACTTCAAAAGCCGCGGACATACCCTTTAGGGAATGAAGGTATTTTTCAACCATTTCTCAAATCATTTCACTTCTTAACTCATCAATTTTTATACAATGAATTACAACACATTTTATTTAAAATAAAATGTAACAAAATATATCCCTAAGCACCCCATAGGTCGAACTCTACAAGGATTAGGCAAAAGGGTTCTTTTATTTTTAATGATTCTTTTTCGTCACTTAATTTTGCAACTTACACATACATGTATATATTTATATATATACATATCCACAATGTCTAATTAAATTTTAAACATTAAACTCCTCCAATATACATCCAGGTCAAAACATAGGAGCATACTACATAGGATTTTTTCCCACTTTGGCATTCTCACTAATGCACCAAATTTCCACTTATTCCAACATATTAAACCTTCACAATACATACAATAAATTTTGTACATCATCCCCTAATTACCCTATCAAGGCCGAAATCTAGGGCATCTCACCATGAGATTTTTTTCCAATTTAATACATGCATAATTATGCTTATTTTTCCATTTCTATATACAAAACATCAAGAACCCATCATCAATTAAATTTTAAACTAATTTATTTCCCACCCAACACATGCTCACAATTTTCATGACTCAAATCATCAAAATGAAGCCATAGAAATAAAGGTTTCTTACCTCTAAACACTTGTACAAAGCCTAGAGAGCAACCTCCAAGCAAAGCTCCATCAAAAACTCACTTTTTTTCCTCCAATGAATAGTAACTCAAAAATGGGGGGAGGAAGAACTCCTCACACACTCAACTATAGCTCAAATTGATCGGTGAAATGGATTCATTGGGTGGTTTACAATCAATTTTGTGTAATGGACTTTTGCATTTGGATGATTGTACAAAGAGAAATCAAGGGAAGAAATTTTGAAACCCAACCCCACCCATGGAAAGCTTCGACAAACAGAGAAGAAGAAGAAAAAGAAAGGCATCGTGCAGGAGGAAGGAAATAAAGGAGTTTATGGTGTGTAAGTTTAAGTTACTTTAACTGGGTAACAGTTTATCTATCTACACACCTCCATTCATTACCAAACTTTACCCAATGGACTAGAATATTTTTCTAGTCATATTTTTAACTTTACTTTCATTTTTCGGGTAACTTTGTTTACCTGCATTTTTATCCCTTAACTGTCATTTTAACTCATTTTTCACCAAAGACGACTTTATTATTTTTTTTTTTACTTCTAATTATTCTTCAATATTAAATCCACAATTACTAGTGAGGGTTATTACATTCACCCCACCTTTTAAGGATTTTGCCCACAAAATCAAACATAAGACATAACACATACCTGACGTCAAACTCAGGATACTGCTGAAGAATTTCATTCTCCCGCTCCCAAGTAGCGTCCTCAGGAGGCAATCCTTCCCATTGCACCTTGATCATGGGAATAGTCCTATTTCTCAATACTTTTTCATCTCGTGCTAGAACCTTCAACGGACCCACAACAAACTTGAAGTCTTTTCTTACTTCAATAACGTCCGGCTGAACAATGTGGGACGCATCAGGCACATATTTTCGAAGCTGACTGATGTGAAAAACACTATGAGGTAAGGCAAGCTGGTAAGCCACAGG
>JAVKPL010016159.1:0-13982 GCA_032173675.1 Gastrolobium villosum
TCAACTATATGAACGGCGCTAATAGTTGCAAAGTAGATCCCACAAGGGTTTGGTTTGGCGACAAGGGAAGAAGATAAAAATTCAACTAGTGGAAGAGGCTTAATTATATTATTCTATGCTTAAACAAATCAATCTCGTAGCTATAAAGAGGGTTAAAGCACCATTTTAACACTTTTGCATAAAAGAATTATCCGATTAAAGTTGATTAGATAAGTTTTTGTAAAATAATGTAGTCAAACATATCACCTATACTGATGAGACTAGTCCCGTCACTGATACTGACGGGACTCGTGCCACGTCAGCATCACGTCAGCAGTCCAATTACCGTAAAGTTTCGGAAGGCCATAACTTGTGACTCGGGTATCCAAATCAGATAATTTTTTTTTTATTTCACATAATTTTGCGAGATCTACGCAATGACACATCATTTGACATATTTTATCTCCCATAAACATAGTTTGAATTTATAACAATTGTACCACAATCACAAGAGTGTTTATCCATAAGATCTTCAAACTATGTTTGTGGGAGATAAAATATGTCAAATAAGGTGTCATTGCGTAGATCTCGAAAATTTATGTGAAAAAAAAATTCATCTGATTTGGATACCCGAGTCACAAGTTATGATCTTCCGAAGCTTTACGGTAATTGGACTGCCTACGTGGCGCTGACGTGACACGAGTCCCGTCAGTATCAGTGACGGGACTAGTCCTGTCAGCATAGGTGACATGTTTGACTGCATTACTTTGGAAAAACTTATCCAATCAACTTTAACCGGGTAACTCTTTTGTCCAAAAACTCTAAAATGATCCTTTTCCCCTATAAAGAGTGTTGAAAAGGCCTAAAACAGAAGAAAATGACTTGCAAAATAAATAAAAACTTAATACACGATGAATGGATACTCATCCCAATAGCTATCAGATACCTATTAATTAATAATTTCATAATAAATATTTAAAATTTAACTAATTATAATTAATAGTTAACAACTACCTTAAATACAAATTGAGATCTTTGATCATTCACAAACTATGATTCATTATATTGTTGACCTGCTTAATTTTGTACATTCTTACTTCATAATCTTTTAGAGAAAAAATTGTTTAAGGTTTATGAGATGTGGCTCTTTAACCAACCATCAAAACATCTAATTATTATAGCAAAATCGATGTTTTGACCACTTATATAATAGGGAAAAAGACTTCTCATATTGCATGAGAAGTCTCCTCTCCCATCACTCTCACTTCAATGTTCGTACCAACCACTTTTTTATTTTTTATTTTTTTCTTTAAGGTTGACCCCACTCCTTTATCTCTTTATAGGAAAACTTGAATTTCTCATGTAACATGAGAAATCACAAGCCATATATAATAATATGAATAACGTACATCCATGAAGCTTTGATAATAGGATGACAAAATACTTCAGACTAATAACTTCTCATAATTTCATGATAAGCCGAACTGTTATTATAAATATACAAAGGTTAAATATGTAGCAGCAATTCATAATTATCGTGGTTTACACTTACCTCTTGATGCGCAGATCTCGTGCGGAAATTTTCCATGTATATTCTTCTAAGCAAACGGGCCATCTCAACGTCGCAGTACAAACAAACTTCTTGAAACTAGATAGTGACAGATCTTTCAAATATATAATAATATGAATAACGCACATCCATGAAGCTTTGATAATAGGATGACAAATTACTTCAGACTAATAACTTCTCATAATTTCACGATAAGCCGAACTCTTATTATAAATATACAAAGGTTAAATATGTAAACGCAATTCATAATTATCGTGGTTTACAACTACCTCTTGATGCGCAGATCTTGTGCGGAAATTTCCCATGTATATTCTTCTACGCAAACGGGCCATCTCAACGTCGCAGTACAAACAACTTTCTTGAAACTAGATAGTGACAGATCTTTCAAACTATATCTTAAGGGAAAACGGGAAGTGTGTGTATACTCTCTCACTTTCAGGATTTACCTCAGCCCTTTTGCAACTACTAAATGAAGACTAGAGAGTCTTATAGAATATATATAGGTTCCAAGAAACTCTATTCCTAAACAAAATGGGCTTCAGGTTTCTTGGGCTCATCTTATACACTAGGCCCTATTAGATTTTAGTGAATGACCCAAATCCAACAAGATCCTCGTACATGTGTAATATTCAAAAGATCTTTATGTTAATTAATTATAATTATTGATGAGTTATATCTCTTCAAATAAGGGAAGATATAAGAAAATATAATATTTTAATGGGTTCGCTTTTTCTGCCGTTACTGCAGATAAATTATTTGCTGTAAGCCCAATACGGCGTCATTTTTGGGCGGAAATCATGGTATTTTTATAATTTTAATTTATTTCAGAATTATTATAATCTTTATATTTATAATTTTTTAAGATTTCAATACCAAAAAGACGTCGTTTTGGAAATAAATGCATATAACTTATTTGCATTAACTGCATAAATATTTTTCCCACATATATATTGCAGTAGATAATGATTACCTTGAAGGGTGAGGATTGGTACATTAATTGTTTGTGATATCATTGTTACAAATTCAAACGATGTTCGTGAGATATAAAAATATGTCAAATGAGGTGTAATTAGGTAGATCTCAAAAAGTTATATGAAATAAAATAAAAATATCAAATTTGGATATCCGAATCAAAAGTTATGGCCCTCCGAAGTGATTGGTGACTGGTACATTAATTGTGATTGGTACTTTAATATCCCAGAAAACTAATAATAATAATAATAATAATATGTACCCTTATATATGGGATTATAGGCATTGATTGCTGATAGTGTGTCATAATTTGACATTAAAAGTGTAACCTTAATTAGTGGTGATTGTAGTTATAACGCTCAGCAGTTATGGTTGGTTATGACGACAATTATTATTATTAATTTTGTAACAATTAATATATTAATAATATTTAAAATTTTACATGCAGTTTTTATAATCGAAATAAATGTGATGACCGTTACCTGTTATTAATGTTTCGGTTTATTTTTATTAATTTTGTAACTATTAATATATTAATAATATTTAAAATTTTATCTGCAGTTTTTATAATCGGAATAAATGTCGTGACTGTTATTAATGTATAGGTTTTAAAATTTCAGCTATAAATATGAGTCAACCTAACCAAATCAAACCACCTTCCAATTCTCAACATTTCTCCATTTCTCTTCTCCTCTACTCTCTCCTTTCTTACTTCAAATTTTATTTTCCTTTGGTTACTTTTAGTATATATATATATTTTTATATTTTTTATTGTTTTCTGTTGTAGCTTGCAGCACTACTTGCACCATGTATCTTTTAGCCTTTCTGTTAGGATTCTGTAGTGGGGTCAATTACACACCCACACCTCACACTTTCGGTTACTCTTCTTTTCCTTTATTTGCATATATACGTTTTAGTCACATTCATTGCAATCAATTATGAGGACTGTTACAGATAATGAAAGATACGTTTTCTGTTTTTTCTTTCTCTTGCTCTAATATGGTATCAGATGTAATACTCTGAGCTCATCCTCTCCTCCAATGGCTCGTGGAGGTAAAAACACCAATTCCAACTCTTCTACCTCCTCAACATCCCATGTTTTTTCTTCTCCCATGGATGATTCTGGGAGTCCCTTTTATCTTCAGAATGGTGATCACCCTGGTCTCATTCTTGTTGCTCACTCTCTTGATGGTCCGAATTACAATTCTTGGAGCAGAGCTATGCTAATTGCTCTCACCGCCAAGAACAAGGCGTGTCTCATAGACGGTAGCATTCCTAGTCCCGATTCCTCTGACATGTTGTTTCCTGCTTGGAATCGATGCAACTCGATGGTGATCTCTTGGCTCCTTAATTCCATTACCAAGGAGATTGCTGATAGTTTAATGTACTTCTCCACCGCCTCTGACTTGTGGGCTGATCTTCGCACACGCTTCCACCAAGCAAATGGACCACGTATATTCCAACTGAAACAGCAAATATCATCACTTCACCAGGGAGCTCTGGATATCAATTCCTACTACACTAAGTTGAAAATACTTTGGGATGAACTCCAAGATCATACTCCGAATTTTCCTTGCACATGTGGTGGCCTTCGCACTCTTTCTGATTCCATACAAAGGGACTATGCTATGCAATTTTTAATGGGCTTGAATGACTCTTTTTCATCTATACGCGCTCAGATTCTTTTGATGGAGCCATTGCCTTCTTTGTCCCGTGTTTTCTCACTGGTTCTGCAGGAAGAAAGGCAACGACAAATCTCCACCTCTGTCCTTCCTTCATTTGATGCTCCTCTGGCTAATTCGATCTCTGGTGGTTCTTCACAAGCTGCACCGGTTCCTACTTCCATGGCTGCCGCCGTCTCCACTCAACGGCATCCTCGTCCTCTTTGTTCGCACTGTCAGCAACTTGGGCACACCAGAGACAAGTGCTTCAAACTACATGGGTTTCCTCCGGGCTACAAACCTAGAGGCCCACGCCCTCATCCTGGCCCATCTCCCACTCAGGCCCACATAAACCTTGCCACCTCACAACCCAACTCACCACATGGCTCCCAATCCCTTTCATCCAGTCAGTTCGATCAACTACTCTCCCTTCTTCAGACTTGTCCAAAACCCACCGCCACCGCATATGCCTCTGACCCACCGTCAGCCACCTCTGCTCCTACAAATCCCTTGATCGCAAGCTTCAGTGGTAAGTTTCCCCTTCCTTTATCTTCATCTTCGTGGGTGATTGACACTGGTGCTACTCACCATGTCACTTTCACTCCATCTCTGTTTTCAGATACATCTTCTTCTTCTTCTGGTTCTATATCTCTTCCAAATGGTTCCCATATTTCTATTTCTTATGTTGGAACCGTTCCTCTTTCCCCTTCCATTGTTTTACATAATGTTCTTTTCGTTCCATCTTTTTCCCTCAATCTTATTTCTGTTAGTGCTCTCACACGGGATTCTAACATTGTCACTATTTTCTCCAATTCCTTTTGTCTTCTCCAGGATGCTACAACTCACAAGGTGATTGGGATTGCTAGGCGCACGGGTGACCTTTACATTTTTGATTCTTCCAATTTTTTCCCTATTTCTCATGTTCCCCATCCCCTTTGTTCTTCTGTTGTTTCCCCATCTTCTGTAGTATGGCACTCTCGGCTAGGCCATCCTTCCCCTTCCCTTTTAAGTTCAATGAAGAATGTTTTACAATTTGCTGATAGTGTCTCTGATCAGTCACCATGTACTGTCTGTCCTTTAGCAAAACAAAAAAAATTACCTTTCATTTTGAATCCTAAAATATCTTCATCTGCTTTTACTTTAATACACTGTGACATTTGGGGACCGTTTACTCCAATTTCTGTTTCTGGTGACAAATATTTTTTAACAATTGTTGATGATGCCACACGTTTTACATGGGTTTTTCCTCTCAAGCACAAATCTGATTTTACTACAATTTTCCCTTCATTTTACACTTTGATCTTCACTCAATATTCCACTGCCATAAAATCAATTAGATGTGACAATGCCCCTGAATTCCACCTTCCTCATTTCTATTCATCGAAAGGTATCCAATTATTTCATTCCTGTGTGGAGCGTCCTCAACAAAATTCAGTTGTTAAACGCAAACACCAACATATCCTAAATGTTGCCCGCGCACTGCATTTCCAATCACACATTCCATTAGCCTACTGGACAGACTGTGTTCTTACTGCAGTATACCTCATTAATCGCATTCCCTCACCCCTCCTTCATCATAAGACACCTTTTGAGCTTCTTACTCACACACTTCCTTCCTATTCACATCTTCGAACCTTTGGTTGTCTATGTTTCTATTCTACTTTGTCTCGAAATAGACACAAGTTCTCTCCTCGTTCCTCACCAGCTATTTTCATAGGGTATCCACCTGGATACAAAGCATATAAGCTCCTTGATCTCAATTCCAATCGGATAGTCATTTCTAGGGATGTTGTCTTCCATGAGTCTATATTTCCTTTCTCTTCCTCTGCTTCTTTGTCTACTCCTTTCACCTCTTTACCATCTTCATCAACCTCTCCACCTCCAACCACTACCACTGAAGCTCCTGATCAAACTATGACCAAACCTGTCCGTTCAAAAAGGCAGCCATCCCACCTCTCAGATTATATATGTTCCACATCTACTATGCATCCCATTTCTGCCCACTTGTCCTATTCCAAATTATCCCCTCCCCATCTTGCCTTTATCCATGCTCTTTCTTCCCACTTTGAGCCTTCTTCCTATGCTGAAGCCTCCCAACTCTCTGAGTGGTCAGCTGCTATGGATACTAAAATTTCTGCTCTTGAAAAGAATCATACCTGGTCTGTTGTTTCATTACCTGAAGGTAAGAACCCAGTTGGTTGTAAATGGGTTTATCGAGTTAAATACCATAGTGATGGGTCTCTTGAGCGCTATAAGGCCAGACTTGTGGCCAAAGGTTTTACTCAACAAGAAGGATTGGACTTCATGGAAACTTTCTCTCCAGTTGCCAAAATTACATCAGTTCGTATGATGCTTGCCCTTGCTGCAATCAATCATTGGCATCTAATCCAATTAGATGTCAATAATGCTTTTTTACACGGTGAATTATCTGAAGAAGTCTACATGGTTTTACCTCCTGGATATCCCAAACAGGGGGAGTTTTTGCCACCAAATGCTGTTTGCAAGCTCCACAAATCTTTGTATGGTCTAAAGCAAGCCTCACGCCAATGGTATGCCAAGTTCTCCTCCACACTTTCATCTCTTGGCTTTTCTCATTCTCAGGCTGATCATTCCCTCTTCACCAAGTCTTCTGGTGCCACTTTCATAGCTATCCTAGTATATGTAGATGACATACTGGTAGCTTCTAACAATATAAATCAGATTCATCATCTCACATCCATACTGGACAGCAGGTTCAAATTAAAAAATCTGGGTCCCTTAAAGTATTTTTTGGGTATAGAAGTTGCTCGATCTTCTGTTGGAATCTCTATTTGTCAAAGACAATATACTATGCAAATCTTGAGTGATGCTGGCTACCTTGGCTGTAAACCAAAGTCCACACCCATGGAGCCTAATCTTAAGCTCTCATCCCATACTGGTGATCTTCTCCCTGAGGCCACCTTATATAGAAGGTTGATTGGCCGATTACTATACTTAACCATCACAAGACCAGATATTTGTTATGCTGTAAACCATCTCAGTCAATTCATGGCTGCCCCAAGAGTCCCTCATCTACTTGCTGTTCAGAGAATTCTTGCTTACTTAAAAGGTACTGTTGGACAAGGTCTACTTTTCTCAGCTTCTTCCAGCATTCAATTAAATGCTTTCTCTGATTCTGATTGGGCCTCTTGCCCCGATTCTCGCAAATCCATTTCTGGTTTTTGTGTTTTCTTGGGTACTTCTCTAATTAGTTGGAAATCCAAGAAACAATCTACTGTTTCCAGGTCCTCAGCTGAGGCTGAATATCGTTCCATGGCTCATGCTTCTTGTGAACTCACTTGGCTATTTTCATTGCTTAAGGATTTTCATGTCTCTCACCCTGCTGCTGCTCATCTATTCTGTGATAACACTGCTGCTCTTCACATAGCTGCCAATCCTGTTTTTCATGAGAGGACAAAACACATTGAGATTGATTGTCACTTGGTCAGAGAACAAATCATCAAAGGCTGTCTTCAGACTTTTCCTATTGCGTCTACACATCAATTGGCTGACATTTTCACTAAGGCCCTTCATCCAAATCAGTTCTCTTCTCTTCTTTCCAAGATGGGAGTGCATAACATCCACTCTCCATCTTGAGGGGGAGTTTTAGTATATATATATTTTTATATTTTTTATTGTTTTCTGTTGTAGCTTGCAACACTACTTGCACCATGTATCTTTTAGCCTTTCTGTTAGGATTCTGTAGTGGGGTCAATTACACACCCACACCTCACACTTTCGGTTACTCTTCTTTTCCTTTATTTGCATATATACGTTTTAGTCACATTCATTGCAATCAATTATGAGGACTGTTACAGATAATGAAAGATACGTTTTCTGTTTTTTCTTTCTCTTGCTCTAATAGTTACCAACCATTTTTCTTCCACCAATCACTTTTCTTCTAAAAGGTAGCCAACACGGAGACTAGATAATCCTAATTTCTAGATGGTTGTAGATTTGTTGTGTATGAAACTTTTATTGAGTAATCCTAATCTATAGGTGCTATTAGGTTATAATTTTGTTTGGAATTAATTAATTGTAATCCTAATCCCTAGGTATTTTTAGGTTATATTTTATGTGAAATTTGGTAATGTAATCCTAATCTCTAGATTTTGTAGGTTATCTATTTTATATGAAATTTGGGCATAATCCTTATATGTAATCCTAATTTCTAGGTGGTTGTAGATTTGTTGTGTATGAAACTTTTATTAGTTAATCCTAATCCCTAGAGACTTAAAGGTTAACTTTATATGAATTTTTGATGTAATCTCGATGCTTAGGGCACTATAATTGTGTTTTATATTAAATTTATTTGATGTGATTCAAATCTTCATGTAATGTAATCATAGTCCCTAAAGAAATATGTTCATTATATGAATGTTATTGAGAATATAACACCTCACAATTCTAGTGAGCAATTAAGTGAAGAACTAGTGAAAATCATGAAGATTAGGCCAAAACACAAAGAAATGACAAAACGGTAATTAGCCAACACACAACCCTAGGAAGATAAAAATTGAGTAGAAGGTCTCAGATGGTAAAAATAACCCTGAAAATGGATTCAGATCAAAAAATTGGGTGGATAGGCAAGTTTCAGAAAATGGATTCAGGTCTCAGATCGAAAAATAATCCTAAAAATACTGTGGTACGATTGCACCTTAAAACGTGCCAATTGAGTTTTGAGCTCTAGGTTTCAAATATGAGTTATAAATGGTTTATAGAGTTAGGAAATATGATTTCTGGAAATATTTGATGGAATTAAGTCAGTTTGGGGAAGCGGGCCAACGACGCGCGCAACAGCTTAAAATAGTATTTTCTCCGAACGACCGGAAAAATCAGGATTCATCTGATCAAGTATGATTAAGGGAAAATGGTTAATGTTAAAAATTAGAGTTTCTAAATAGGTTGTGAATTTACGGACGTTTAGTGGAATCAGAGGAAAATTCGGATTAGTTTTAAATCGCGTGAGGTGGCAGTGGGACCCACCCCACGTAAGTGACTTAAGCCACATGTGCTTGGCACTATTCATGCTTCACTTTCCTCCCTTCTTCTTGCTCAAACCCGCAGCCAAGAAAGCACCGACACGTGTCCGACACGGACACATTCCGACACGCTCGGACACGCGTCCGACACGTGGTCAACATTTGGGGACACGCGGTCAACTCTCCGACACGTTCCGACACATTTTTTCGACACACAGTCAACTTTTTAGGACACGTGGTCAACGCTAGGACATGCTGGGACACATTTTTTTTTTAAATCTTAAATTTTTTTATTTTTTTTATAAACATTCTTAATTTTATTTTGTTAAGTAAATATAAAAGAAATAATTTATAAATTGATTTTTTTCTGTTATGAAATTTGACATGAAAAATTAACAAAGTACGAAAAATTACTTATATTTTATTTATGTTATGAAATTTAAATATTTGATTGATTATATGACTTATTATGAACTCTTATATATATTAAATATAAATTATATTATATATATTAAAAAATTTATTTAATATCAAAACGTGTCCCAACGTGTCGAAATATGACAATTTTTAGAATTAACGTGTCGGCGTGTCGTGTCGTGTCCCGTGTCCGTGTCCGTGCATCATAGCCCGCAGCCACGATAGCTTTTCCCCTCCAAGATTTCATTTCACCATAACTTAGTCGTTTTAGCACCAAATCAAGTGATTCTTGTCTTGAAACTTGATGGAAAACACCTTCTAAAGCCATTGGTGGTACTCTTGAGCCTTGAATCCGTTTGTGTGAGGAGATTTGGGCCAATTACAGCAGCATTTTTTGGGAGAAATTTTGTGTTCATGGAGCTTCCAAGTGCTCCAATGGTGGAGTATAGTTAGGAGGAGTCTTGTACCTACCATTTGGATGAATGTTCTTTCATTTTAATTGGTTGAATGTGATGATTTGATTTTGAGGCCTAAACCTTGCATGGTTGATGTGTGATGTTAGAGAGCTCAAATGAAAAATGTTTATTAGATGATAATGCCTTAGAATGATGTATTAAAACTAGAAATACCATGAAAATTTTAAGTGAAAAATATGATTTTTTAACTTAGTGAAATTTTGAGTTCATCACTTTGAAATTTGAAATTGAGTTGGGCTTTGATTGGTGAGTTGTTAAATGAGTGTAGGTTGATAATATGAGATTGTATGAGATGTGGAATGGTTGAAAATTGAAAGAAAATCCTTTTGGATTCCATAGGGCATAAATCGGTCATATTGAGAAAAATGAGGAATTATGTTGGAAAAATAATTGGGATGATGTTTTGTGTAATTTAATGGTAATTAGATGGGTTGTGTGGTGGTTGGAAGGTTGGAAAACCTATAGAAAAATAATTGAGAGTGTTAAGTGTTGAATTGACATAGAGTGAATTATTAAGCAAAACGATGAATAAAAGACGTAAAACGGCGAAATGGCATTTGAGTTGGCCTCTTGGCAACCTAAGGATGAGTAATAAAATGAGAAAGAAAATTTAGAAAAATAAATCTCAAACTAACACTACTATGGCCGAACCATCAAGGAGGATGGGGAGGATTTCGTGCTTTTCGCGTTTTGGTGAAAATTGACGTATACTGATGGCTATATATGTTTGCATATGTTGCCATACGTCGACTTGAACTCCAAATAGTGAATCAGTGGATTGCCCTTGGTCCTGGACCAAGTGGATTGAGGTAAGTGATTGAACCAATGCATGTTTAATTGTGAATTAGCATGTATTGTTTGAGTTTTAAGTGATTGAGAATGTCCTCTGTGTAGGCATTCTGTTGTGTACCAAGTTGAGAAATAAGCTGCTGCGGAGCTAAGTGGAATAATATATAAGGTAACCTCTTGATACTGGGGCTTGTTCCCCTTGTATGTTCCACCACACCCGTTGAGGGTGATGGTAGGAAGTGTGTATGAGTTGTGTAAAATAGTAGAAGCATGCATGTTGCATTTATGAGGGTACTTATGTACCAAATCTCTGGCCAGTAGATAGTTAGCCTTCGGGCAAGTTCCACACTTCCACTAGATAGGTCTCCGAGAGGGAGTTCCAGTTGACCCAGGGTCGTGGTGTGTAATCCAGATAGGAGCACACTAGGAAGTCTTGGGTGTTGTGGATGGGAGGGGTACCTTGGTTGTGGTTCTAGGAACACGCCTTGGATGATAGCCGTAGGCTTATATGCCGAGGACGTTGTGTGGTATGGTAGCTACCAGCCCGCTTCGTCGTAGTTTGTATTCCGATAATTCCCATTTTCTCTAAATCCTTTGCTTTATCCTGTTTTAAGTAATGTTATTTTATATTATTTATATGCATCGAAGTGAACCATTGGACGAAGTTTTCTCCAGAACCTCTGGGTTACTGAGATATATTCGCATATCTCACCCCGTCTCGGGGACTTTATTTCAAGAAGTAGCAGGGGCACAGGAGTGGTGATGACTCATATTTTATTGCACTTAATTGTTACTCTTGATTAGTATTTTTAGGATTTATTTAAATAAAATAATGATGTTTTGAGTTAATTTACATTTTTTAGTGTTTGATTGAGTTTAATTTATTTTCGTCAGAATTTTTCAGCTTTACGTTACTTCTGTATTTTGGCCATATCTCGGTCCATAGTTGTTGAATTGACTCCGTTCTTGTTGGGTTTTTCATATAACACAGAGGGCTACAATTCTTTTGAAGAGCTCGAAACCCAATTCGGACTAGAAGCTGGTCGATTTCTAACGCCAATAAGAACATGTCTTGCTGAAGTCTTAGACTTGTAATTAAGTTTTATTTTATTATTTTATTTTGCATTTTAGACGAATGGGCCGGGCCGATCTGAGTTAAGCCCAACCCAAATTGGTTTCTGACCTAGGAGCATATGAAGGAAAAGGGAAGGGAAACATTTGGGTATTATGTAATTTTCAAATTGGTGGATCAAGACTTTTTCTCTGAAGCGTTCTTCGCGTTCTTCATCTTCTTCATCTTCTTCTTTTTCTTTTATGCAATTTAATTTTTAATCATGTTTATCCTAGCCATGCTAGGCTAAACCCCCTTTTAATCAACCTAAGGGGAAGGGATTCCATGGATCTGTCTAGAGAATCTGCGATCAATCTCTAACCATATTTGTTTCTTTACCCTAACTCAGATCAATATCGTGCGATTGTGGATATTCGATCTGAGGTTCGCGATTGCGATTATGGGTGAAGAATGATCATCAGATTTGATGATCCGATTAACCTTAATTGGAAATAAGGATTCTGATTCAATTGGGATTAATCGTGAATTTGGTAATTTTTCTAATTCTTTAACCAGATTTGTTTCTTTTCCTAACTCAGATCGATATCGTGCGATTGTGGATATTCGATCTGAGGTTCGCGATTGCGATCATGGAAAAGGAGTAATCATTAGATTTGATGATCCGATTATTCTCAATTGAAAATAAGGATTCTGATTCAATGAGATCAATCGTGAATTTTGTAATTTTTATCCAATGAAGGACGTCCATGGAACCCTAACCCTAGGTTGGTTAATTTTGAATTACGAATTTTAATTCCAATTTTATATTCTGCCTTTTAAATTATTTAAACTAAAATCAAACCCCCCCCATTTATTTTCTATTTTCAGAACGATTTTCACCCAAACAATTTTCTTGAGAGACGACTTAGGGTTTCCACTTTACTGCAAATTTTCTGAACCCTAAATAAAATAATTTTTAATTTGCACGAGTTTGTGTCAAATTTGGCGCCGTTGCCGGGGAAATTGCATCGGTCTAAATCATTTTTTTGTTATACTTCTCATTTCTTTTTCAGTTTAAAAAAATTAATTTTCTCATTAATTCTCTTTTATTTTATTCTTTTCCTGTTTCTGTTTTATTTTTAAAAAAAATTAATAATAAAAAAATTGCATTACTGTTTACGATTTTGGGCAATTTGGGGAAATTGGTAAAACTTCTGTTTGAGAGATTGGCTTCGGGAGTTCTCTTCCCAAAGGAATTCGACCTTCTGAGCATAAGTCACGCCCTAGAAGGGCGTGAGGTGACCCTTATTTTTGCCAAATTCAGCCGTTTACTAACCTTCTTTGTTGTTTCAGGACCTGTCGGGTATTTCTGAATTTGTTTGACTTACTTTGATCGATCTGAAAATTGGTGACCTGAAGGAAACGATCATCCCTATCAAAAGTCGTGGGGCTTTGCCCCACGAATCAGGCCCTGGTTTCGCCAAATTCGTTCATTTATTATTTTATTTTTTTAAAAAAAATTATTTGATTTTTGAGTCCGTAAGGTCAATTAGAGTTTAGGAGAGTTGGTCCTATAGCATTCTGAGGTCATTTGGTATTTTTCATAGATTTATTTTTGTTTCTGTTTGCTATTTTCGGCAAATTTTTGTGTCCTGTTGTATGTTTTGTGACTGACTTTACTGCTGTTTTCCTTTGCCTATGATGCATGACTAGGAGTACCACCAGTGTTGATGATTTATATGCGTATGACCCTGAGATAGAGAGATCATTGCATGCTGCTAGTAGAGCTCGTAGGTTGACTTAAAGTAGGGCTGTTTCTGAGCATACCTTAGAGTCTGTTGAGTCTGTTTGTTTGAGTCCTTTACATAGTGTTTACTCTTTTGGTAATTTATTTGATTCTGTGACCATGGATAATAGGACTCTTAAGCAATTGGCTACACCTGATGCTAATAATGAGCAGCCTCTGTGTATTCATTATGCCAACCCTATTGTACCTTTTGAGCTTAAGTCTGGACTGATACATTTGCTTCCTAAATTTCATGGTCTTGTAGGTGAAGATCCTCACAA
>JAVKPL010016160.1:0-13624 GCA_032173675.1 Gastrolobium villosum
GGTTGAGGTTGGGTCTTGCTTGAAGTTAAACATTATATTGTTGGAAATTGCAGTGGCTGCTATTACTGATGCAAATTGGGGATAAAGTTTTGTTTTGAATCTGAGTTTTCCTGTATTGGTTGAATTCTGGGCTCCATGGTGCGGTCCCTGTCGTATGATCCACCCAATAATTGATGAGCTAGCAAAGGGATCTGCTGGTAAGCTGAAGTGTTACAAACTCAATCCTCGTGAGCAGCCCTGCAACTGCTACCAGGTATGGGATTCGAAGTATCCCAACTGTCATAATCTTCAAGAATGGTGAGAAGAAAGATGCAGTTATTGGTGCAGTGCCAAAGGCAACATTGACCACAAGCATAGAAAAATTCTTGTAAGCTGGTAAGAAAAGAAGGCATCAGCTGGGAAGCTATTTTTCCCATTAGCTTTTTCTCATCTAAGCCAAATGTCCTAAGTTTGGATAATCTGCTTTCTTTAATAATCATTTATGGTCCTGTATAGTTATGGGATGCAACCATATTTTCTGTTTTTTTTTTTTTTTTGCTTGTTTCTTTTCACCTTTCACCAATATGAACTTTACATTAGCAAAACACAGAGACACACACCAAAATTAAACCATTCGATACATAATCAAAATCACAAAACCTAAGCTGGTTATTAGGATTTCGTAGTCGGACTCTTCACTCATCAAATGCTCCAACTTCAAGGACGATGGGTGGTTGGTATGGAACATCTAACTGCGAGACTAGATCCATAGGCAGTGGCACTTCCACGGAGTTGCTTCCTTGGCTGCTTTTGAATGAAAGACCACTACTTTCTCTGATGCTCTTTGATTCCATAGCTGCATCGAAGGAGCCAAGGAAGCGACTCTGTGGAAGTGCTGCTGCCACCATCGCCTACTATGGATCTAGTCTCGCAGTTAGATGTTGATACCAACCACCATTTGTCCTTGAAGTTGGAGCATTTGATGAGGTTGATTTAGAGTTGAGGCTTAAGTGAAGAGTCCAACTACGACATTCTAATATCCAGCTTAGGTTTTGTGTTGCTTTGTGATTTTGTTTATGTATCTGATAGGATCCAACAATTCATAAAAGAAAACAGAAGTCGAATATGGTAGATTGTACTTATGAAAACTGATAAAAAATGGAATTAGGTATGGAAGCTTACAAAAGGTATAATGAAAGCAAAGAAAAATACAAAGTAACATAGATTCAGAGCAATTCGAGAGGCTCTGAAATCTCTCCCAAGTTTAGTCCCAAATTCCCAAGATATTCCATGCCCAAACATTCCCTTCCTCCCCCTATTTATTCTGTGAAATTCCCTCTAATAACCACTTCCCTAACTACTTTCTGTTTAGCCTACTCTAGAATATTCTTCTCTAACAAACTCTATGCTGACTCAACATGACTCTCTATTTTTAGCCTGCTTTCTCTTGCGTTAAGAGTTGGGGACCTATCGGTATCGAATGGTTTAATTTTGGTGTCTCTCTATATTTTGTTAACGTAAGGTTCATCTTGTACTCAGTGGTGCAGATTTAAGTATTCAAGGGGAAATTTAAATACTTTTAAGGATTTAATTAAATATTGTTTGTTGGGGTATATTTTTTATTCCATTAGTTGTGCTGTTGTATTTAAGTACACAGTCATTGTTGTAACTTTTGGCTGTTCATAGTCTTTAAGAAGTATAATTGTTTTGCAAGATATAAAATATAAATAAATAACTCCAAAACTGATATTTGATAAGCTACAACTATGAAGCTCTTATAAGTCATCACAAGAAGAAGCAGTTTTGAGAAAGATTATAACTACATAAGAACAAGTATTGAATTTGTTCTGTTTGTGCCCTTAACATGATATCCTAACATAGCCCATGCGTTTGTACAAAAACAAAACTACTTAAAACGCCCTCCACAGTTAAGAGTTGCAGTTATTCTGAACAACATGACTAGAGCTGAACAAATGGAGAGCAGCAGAAATCCAGAACATGTATCTCAAAGAGCTTACCTATTATCTTAGATTTATGATAGCACAACTAGGAAATTTTGTAAGAGGGACCATGAAGACAAAATTCACACAACTTAAATTTTTAAAAAAATAAGTAGCCAAGTTAAAATTCTTTTGAATGTGAAGAATGATAAAGACAGAAGTTGGAAGGTCAAATTTTAGAGGAGCGAAGTTATATTATATTATTTTTCTCTCAAGTCTGAATTATGACTTAAAATAAATATTTATATGAATTTGAGGAGGGTATATCATTCATCCTAATCCCTCTCTGATGATTCAGGGTTTTATAAGAGTTATGTGGTAGGAAAAGTGATTGTGTTATGTTATAGAGATTCATTTTGCGTGCCGGAGTTTTTTTTTTGCTGCGGGTCCTACAAAATGTTATATGTGTAGGAAATTTTTTGTGGTCATCTTAAATAATAGATGATAAACTCTTCTTTTATAATAGGTGAGTATCTTGTTGAAGAAAGAAGACAACAGTGAGAAATAGCGTTGGTGATAGCTGATGACGCGGAATAGCAAGTGTTTATCTTCCTCCTAGCTCGTTGACCTTTATTTTCTTAATTCCAACCAAACATATTTCAATTCAGCAAGCAACCTGGTTAAAGATTAATTCTTGTTACCCTTATCCTTTTATAGTTGAATTAAATTGCAACGGAATGTAAGTCAAAGCTTACTTGAATATTCAGGTTTTAAGTTACCAGCATTTTATACGTAGGAAAATCAAATCCTAGAACAGAATTTCTAAGTGTTTTGTTTATTTTTTTTACTTTAAGGGCAATTAATTCATTGATCCTATTTACATATATTAAAAAAAAAACAGTTTCGTATGTGTCACATAAAATTAATATATCAAGTGGAGATATACAGAATTAACAAACCCGATGGACTTGCATGTATATCTCTTGATTATTTGATGTTGATAGCTTGTCGTATATACACGTATAAGTTCATTTAAGAAATTAATAATTTCCATATTATTTTTTTGTAGTGTTGAAATATTATGGATGCGCTAGTAATGATAACCAGTCTTTTTCTATTTTTTCTTTCTATTTCTTGTATTATTTGATCTTCTTTTTTTTTTGGCAAGCAGCAATCTTTGATCTTTTTTTTTTTTTTTTTTGATACTCCAATCTTTGATCTTTACTAAAGGTGACTTTGACCATTCGTGCATTTTTAATATATACATATAAAACGTTTCCTTTATCAATTTTTTTTCCAAGTATTTTCCTGATAATACAAGCAAATTTTTGTGAAATGCTCTGTACTCTATAGGGGAGGTGGGGGAACTAAAAGCAGAAGTGCTTAAAAATGACTTTTTGTTTTGGGCCCCTATTGAAGGTCCACTTCAAATCATATATTTTTTTTTTTAATTTTTTTTTATATCAACTTCAAATCATAGTTAATTGAGACATACTTCAGGATTACTATTCATCATCCTTATTGTCGGAATTGTGTGCCGGTCGCAATTTCCGTCGTGACTTAGAACAGCGTCAAGCTCGTCGTAATTTCGGCCTTTCTAATAGTGTTGTGTGTGTGTGAGAGAGAGAGGATGGATATGCAAAAAAACTGGTTCAGTTGCTCTATCCCTCATTTGAATTTGAATTTGAATTTGACCTGATCCATAAATATTTTTTTAATTGATCTTAAATATTGACACACTTTTTTTTGAGTCAATTTTAGACATGATTTATTTTAATAATTGATCCATTAATCCAAAATTTGACTCACACCCATTATGTAAAAAAAAACTCACAATTGCAGTTTTTTATTTTTAGAATTCTCACTCCTTTATTCTCTCTATCAACATTCTTCCACTCCACCAAAGAGGATCACTCACCGCAATCACAATTGCAGTTCAATATATGCTTTTCGACTTTTCTTGTGCTTAGTCTCGAGCTGCTTGATTAATTTAAACTCATATGGTATGATATGTCTGAATACCTCATTGCTATCATTTTTTGCTATAATGGTGATGTGTAGCACATCATATTAAATTTACCTTATTAAGTGACCATTTCGTTGAATTTTTTTTTGGCGAAAGCAGTGACAAGGCCACTAAGATCCAAAAAAGAGCAGGTAAGTCTGAATTAGATTCCTCTAAATTTGTTATTTGGATTTTAAAATAAAATAACTTTTTTTTTTGTTAAAAAATTACATTATTTTATTTATTCAATAAATATAAAAAATTATTATATAATTTATATAGTTTAAAACATAATGAGTTTAAAAATTAAATCAATAACTATAAAAAAATCAAATTAAAAACATCTTTTGAAACAAAGTCAAAAATAGGTCACGTCAAATTTGACCCGATTTTGAAACCAAGTCAGATCCACTTCAGAAACCAAGTCAGGTCAGATCCGATCCAGTTCTGAATTAGTTCAAAAAAATTTAAATCAGATCAAATCTAACTTAGATCAAATTAAATTGGGTTGGGTCAAAATAACTGACCTATAAAAATCAATTTGAATCATATCGACCCAAAATCTAACCAACTTGAGCCACGCACACCCCTATGTGTGAGATGGAGATGTCCATATGTTTTGTTGGACGCGAGCAGTCATGGCCTTAGTTCTTTTTGTTATTAAATATGTTCATTATTATTAGGGTTTTATAAGGATTATGTTGTAGGAAAAATAATTGTGTTATATTATAAAGATTCGTTTTGCGTTCCAGAATTTTTTTTGCCGCGGGTCCCACAAAATATTATGAGTGTAGGAAAATTTTTCTGTTCATGTTAAATGATAGATGATAAACCCTTGTTATTATTATTATTATGAAACCGCCATACTGTCATCGCTACTCATAATACTATTCAGAGTTTATCAGTGTTACGCCTTGTCAATCAGTTTCGTTATCTTCAAATAAACCCACCTTTCCCCACGTGAACACGGATGTAGAGAAGCAAGTGAAGGGTTTAGAAAAAGAACACATACTCTATAAATAGGAGAAAGCTTGAATTGATCCTTGGTTTTGAAGTCGGCAGTGAGGTTTTCAAAGCAAAAAAAGACAAAAAAAAAAAAAAAAAAGTAAGGTTACTGAAGGACGGAGAAGAGTTTTTTAATGGTGCTAGAGATTTCTAAAAAGAAAACCAGAAAATTTCTTTGAGAGAAGTGTCGAACCCGAAAAGGAAAAGGATTCTGAAACAAAAGATTAGATTAGGAAGAAAACTTTGACGGTAGTTAATATTTCGATTCTCATTGGACGCCCCATAAAAGTTTCAAGGAGGAGCAAAGAGGTAATATTTTAAACCCATGTGCTTATGCATTTAGTGACTATCACTATGAAGAGAAACCCCCTGACTCGATGCTTTCCTCAAACTCTATACATTTTTTTTTTTTAAAGTGGAGACTTTTGGTGAATATGTGAAGAAATTGATAGCACCCTTTTTATTGGTTAAAGCGGGAGAGGCATTTTGTGATTTTTGCAATCCTTTTCCATTCTGACGAGTTAGTTCACTTTAGAGATATAACTTTCCTATCTAGATAAGTTGGATGTTAACTAGAACATCTTCCATACTACTGTAGTAGTAACTCCTCCACTAAGCAACTGACATTTAGATAAAAAAAAATTTCTCTTTTCTATGTGTACGAAAATATCACAATCATCCATGAATTTCTATTGGCGGGTAGCACCAAACAAATGGTAGTATATTAGTATATTAGATTTTTTTCGATGTTAAGATACAAAAAAAACGTTGAACAATAAGAGGAGATTGGGGTAATAAGAATAAATGATGAGAAAAGGAGAATCTTACTGAAGTTCATCATGTTTTTTAATATTTCTTTATTATTTAGTTATTGGACCCTTTTTATTGACATGAATTGCACGTTACCTATCCAGAATAATATGTCATTGTGTATATTAAAATTATTTTTACACTCAAACTCATGTATTGGTCATTATTTTTGATGAATTTAGAATGAACCAAAAAATAAAGGACGTGACTGCATATATATATATATGATTAAGTTATTTTGGTATACTTAGAATATTTGAATTTCTTTAGCCTTTCATATTCATAGAGTATTCATTGGTCATTAAGGATTCACTTATTTAATTATTACCTTAAAATGGTGGAGTGGCGTTAATTAAAAAAAATGGTAATTAAAATTACACTAATAGCAAATGAGGGATCAATGCTTATTAATTCCATTATTTTTAGAATCATTTTGAATGTGACAATTTGATGATTCTAAATCGTTTAGTAATAATAAGTGAATAAACAATCATAGTTTTTTTTATTATTTAAAATTGTTAATTAAAAAATAAAGAATAAGAAAATTAGTTTTATATCAATTGAAATGGAACTTGAGCCGTGACAGCTTGTTAATTTCACATATTTTATTTTGACTCATTTTAGCCGTGTCGGCTTGGTGATTCAAATTTCATTTTTATCTTTAAAATTTATAATAATGAATATAATATATTTATTTTAAAACGATTAGCTGAGTTGAAACAACTTGTTAGTCCTACAATTATCATTTCGGATTATTTTAGCTGCAACAATTTGATAATCTGAAACCATCAAATCCAATATTTTCAAATGATTTTCTTTAAAATTACTTTAAAAAATATAATCAATCAACACACAAATATTTTCTATAGAACGACGTAGCTTTGAGTTCCCTATTGTACCGAGGGATACGTTGGAGCGAGACTCTTTCCGTCAAGCACAAAAGTAAATTTTCAAAATCAGTTTTCTTTTCCAATGATCATTCTTATTTATTTTTTTGGGTGAAATAAATATTTAAAATCCTATCAATAATTTGTATAATTAATATAAGGTAACTGTTTTTTTAAGGGACGGTGTAGGGTGCTAGTACCTTCCCTACTCGTAATCGACTCCCAAATCCATTTCTTTTGTTTTCAAAGACTAATTGTCTTAAAAAAGGTTTTTCCAATGTTTTCCTAAATAAACCTTAGTGGAGACTCTATTGTTTTAACTATTTAATATTTTTTGTTGTCACGTAGCGATACGGTTGCGACCTTACCAATCAATAATTTATCTATGCGATTACAGTTGAATCGGTCAGATTTCTTAATAATATTGATTTAATTGTAAAACAGAATTTTTAAAGAAAATATTTTTAGTTTTTAATATCAATAACCAAGAACAATATTCAAGAAACAAGAAGGCAAAGAAAGCAGTTTTTACTTTAATTAATGCAAGCGTAGCTAGGGATTCGACTTCCCCAACGATTTCCTAACATGTTTAACTTTCATGCAACCAATTATCGACAATCCTTTCTAAATTAACTAAATCTGTAATCCCTTAATGGTTTTAGTTCTTTACTTTATTCTAAGGCCCCAATCCCTTAGAGCCTTTTTCTAAAACAAGCCTTAAGGTCAAAATTCATACGTCGTATTATTTATCACCCTATTCGTAGAACATACAAACTCTAACAATTAATCAAACGAAATCAAGAAAGTAATATTCCTGTTGACATGCAAGATTCTATTCATTCAAGATTGATTAGATCTTTAAAAGGACTAGGAATTTAATTAAATTAATTGCATAATTGAAATATGAATATTAATGACAAGAATTAAACAATGTTTAGCAACCCATTGGTTTCGTCTTTCACTAACTACATAAAGTAATTTAGCCTAGCATATTCATGGAAACTAAAACAACAGATGAAAGAAAACAATAATTGCTCATAACAACATATGGATCGTGACGTGACGGCGAAAGAGATTAAAGAATACAAATAATGGAGTTGTCATTAAGGTTTATTTGGGAAAACATTGGAAAAACCCTTATGTTGAAGAAAATTGGTCTTTTTTGTGTGTGGAGATATTCCAATCGGTTCATCGCTTCACGACTAGTCCGATTCGGGGCGAGTCCCGGGATTAAGACTTTAAGCCCCTCCTAAAGAACATTGGTCTTCGAAAAAATACAAATGGATTCAAGAGTCAATTACGAGTAAGGAATATGTTAGCACCCTGCACCCGGTGTATTAACATACAAATGGTAATGGCGCAGCTAAATAAATGCGGAAACTAACTTTTCTTTTCAATTATAACGTAATTATTATTAACCAAGTTGATTACTTAATCCTTTTTCAAAAACATTGTCTGTATGTAAATTGCAATAAATACTAACCGAATAACCTCATATATAGATGTGTATCTAATCACGGAACTTTTGTCTCGGGTATCCGAATGAGGTAATTTTTTTTGATTCCTCATAACTTTTCGAGATCTACGCAATGACATCTCATTTGATATATTTTTTTATCTCTCTCACGAACACAATTCAAATTTGCAACAACGATACTATAAAGATGGCACAAAAGTGGATTAACTCATCTATAAATAAGGATACTTAATGTCATATTAAAATATATACTTCTACCAAGTGTTTGAAAAAAAGTGTTAATTATTTAATTATTAAAATATATACAAATTTATATAATATTCTACCAAGTGCTTAGAATATTTATTTAATTATTTTCTTTATTAATACAGATTCTTCAAATTGATTTTTGAGTTTAAATCACAAATTAAATCTTTATTTTGTTTTTCTTATTAATAATAATTTTTAATTTTCTTTTTGAATAAATTCAAGGGTATCCTACGGCCGTAACCGAAGACTAATTTTCATCGAGCACTGTCGGACATTTCGGGGGCAGCTCTCCCAAATCTTTTTTTTTTTTTTCATTCTCAGGGCTCAAACTCGAGACCTTTGGTTAAGAGGCCCAAACTCCTTACCACCTGTACCAAAGGAGTTTGGTTTTAAATTTTTTTGTAATATACTATATAATACAATTATTGCAAATTTGAATCGTGTTTGTGAGATATAAAATATATCAAATGAGATGTCATTGCGTAGATCTCAAAAAGTTATGTGAAATCAAAAAAGAATTACCTCATTCGGATACTCGAGTCAAAAGTTATGGCTTTACAAAGTTTTACGGTTCGTAAGTTGACATTTTTTGCCACATGTCAACTCCAAATGATTCACGCCTAAATTAGACGTGAATGCGTTGGGAGTCACGTCTAATTTGGGCGTGAATAGTCACGCCTAATATAGGCGTGAATGACTGCAATAAATTCGTAGATAATTTCGAAATAACTATGTATTCGTAATTATTTATTAAAATAATAATATTTTAATTTGTTGCTATCATGGTAGTGTTTGAACAAGACATTAAATACACCACCTTATATTGTTATAATGATACAAAGAAACAAATTAAAATTAAAATTGTCTTTAAAGGAAACAAGGTAATATATATGTAACCACCTTTAAATTTTAGTAAATTAAATTAAATAAAAATAAATATGTATTTACTAACCCATTTTGATTACAAATTCATTTTAAAAGAGTCTTTTGTCCAATCGTTGTTTTTAGATGTTATTGTGTAAAGAATACTTAAGTAAGCATTTTTCTACTGTGTTGTTTATGATTAGTCGTACATGAATTAATACATACAACTAGAATAACATTCCTTACCGATTCATATAGACGATTTTCGCAGCACCCTAAAAGAATAAAATGAATAAAGGCCGTTATTTAAGATAGGGAAAAAAAATGTCTATAAAAAAAAAATATAGGGAAAAAATGCCCATTATTTGAAACGGGAAATTTCAGTTTCTATGAAAAATGATATGATTTTAGTAATTTAATTGGAGAGATTTTAGAAGCATGTTTTTTAGAGGAAAAAAAGAATGTCCCATCAGCTGCTACCTGCTAATTTAAAGTATAGTACATTATAACACCTAACATTAATGTTTTTCAAAAAAGGGAAATTTCTAGCCTGCTAATTAAATTTCAACTACAAGATTGGATGGGAGTAATGTCTTTTTTTAAGGTCAAGATTCATTCCCAAGTGCAATAATTATTAGTATGTTTCGTTTCAAATTATTTTATCTTTCAAACTTAAATAAAATACTTTTAATTACATGAAATAAGTTAATTCAATCTCTTTCAGATATTTCATTCAGCCAAAAAGGTTAATCAGCCAACAACTATTAACTTAAGTGAAAAAGAATATATTTCCCTTAATCATTAGAGATCTCGAATTTTTTGAGTTTTTGTTACTTTTATCTCACTAAGTAAAGTAAATATATAAGATGACTACATTTCAAAATAAATAATTAAATACTATCAATTGACTTATAAAGAGGTTGGGTACAACTGAGCCTCAAAATAATGACCACAAAATTAATAACAGTATGCATCTAAAATAAAAAATCAGCAATCAGTAACAGGTAAAATTGCACCACAGTCTACATTGAGCACTGTTCTTGGACTAGTGTGGTACCTAGGTAACTAAGTGATGGCAGTTCCATCAATCATGTGGGTCTAGCCCAGTGGCGGCGGCAGGATTCTTAATTAGGGGGCGGAAATAAATTTTTTTATAGCAACATGAAATAAAAACTTATCCACGAATCTCTTTTGCCTTGCAATTGAGAATCAAGTGCAAAACTGAACAAAATGCACGGTTGAAGTTTACCAACTTAGGTTTACCGACTTGAAGTGGTATTTGCATATATAACGGGGTAAATGGGAAAAAGTTGACAAAAATTATGATAATACTACCCTTTTCTAATCCAATTTTTCCGGTAAATTTTTTACCGATCAAATAACTTTTTTTTAATTTTCCGACCAAATTCATTTTCCTACCATTTTTCTAGTAATTATATTTACCTACTAAAAAAAACATTTCCTCTGCAAAACGCCCACTAAGGAACTTGTGGATGTTAGAAAAATGGATTGGGGTTTTGTGGTTGACAAATGATAGCAAATAACACATGTTTATTCTATAACATAAAGTACATAACTAACTCGTTATGCACTCAGTACATATATATTTCAGAGATTATAATAAAACATATATAGATGCAGAACTAGTCTTATTTAGATATAGTAGTCTTATTTGTATATATGTGACGCTGCATCTTCATGTTGGAGAAAATCCATTATTTAACAGTTTCTGGTGCACCAACAGCGAAAATCATCCCTGCATCTGCCACTGATTAAGTGCTCTTTGTTCTTACAGTGATCATCACAGCTTCCAGTGGTGAAGCAAGGACCCCTATACGTATCAGCCAGGTTCTCACAAGTCGCTGCCTCAGTTTGCACCACCATTTCTTCTGCACGTAGCAATTGATCATTCATGTGAGATATTTGTCGAACCAAACGTTTAATAATAGAGGAAGAAAAAAGAAATGAAACGAATAGGTGTAAAATATAAGGTTGTGGTGTTTATAGGATAAAGTTATGTCCTCAAACACTAAAATAATAATTGACATATCATCTCGATCTAAAATTTTAAAATATTAAGATTATATATTTCTTCATTAATATTGTCTTTATTTAAAGAAAGACATGTTTGCACCACCATAATAGGTATAAAATATAAAGGTTAATTTAGTGTTTCTCGTATAAACCCTAAAATAATGATTCACATATTATCTTAACATAAAATTTTAGGGAATAATTTTCTCATGTTCACATGAACCCCACACACTTTTACGTGTATATAGGAGATAATTTTATCTCGTAAAATATGAGAAATCCTAAAAACAAAATTTTAAAACATTAATTTTAAAACAAAAATTTAAAACATTAATTATTATTAAATTTATATATTTTTCCGTTCTAATTTAGACATTATGCATACTAAAAATTTAAATATAAATATACGTAGACACATGAAGTAGAGTTAGCGTTAAGAGTAATGACTTACGAGCAACAAAGAGAACGAGGAAGAGGAAGCACAACCCAGCAAGTGATTTCTTCTCCATGGCTTAGTGATTAACTTATATGCTATATATATGTGTGGTAGTGATGTTGTGAATTTGCTATTATAGGTGGTCTGTGTTAGATGTATATATAGTCCTCAGGGACTTGACGAGCAAGAGGGATCACCGTTAATTCTGACAGTGAAGTTGCCGTATGAAAGACGTAACTAGAAATTAACTAGAATAAAATGGTGGAAGCAGATTTCAATTGTCGAGTTTGTATTTTCTTGGAGAAAATCCAACAGCGTGTGTACGTAGAGCTTATCAAGATATAATTAAATGCTTTTTTCGAGTTGTTTATCAAAAAAATAAAAAAAAAGCTTTTTCGAGTTTGAATTTTCTTGGATAAAAAATACAACAACGTGTGCGAGCCTACGAGGTAGAGCTTATCCAGATATAAATGCTGGATAGATTGAGTTGATGGATCGTTAGCTTCTTTCTTATTTTTTTTTATTTTTTTTGGTAACAACTTTCTAAATTTTATTTAATTTAAAATGTGACGTTATATAATTAATTTAAATTTAAGAATAGATTTTTTATTAATTTAAAAATATTTCACTTTAAGATTTTTTTTTTAAATACTTGTCACAATAATATTTCTCATATATTTCAATTTTTCTCACATGTTCATATGCAATTCTCTATAAGATAAAACAAGAACGAGAAGATAAAAAAACTGAATTTTGAAAATCATTTCTCATAAAACGGATATAATAAAAGTGTAAAAAAATGTATACAAAATAAGATGTTGGAATAATAGTATTGTACCTTGAATTCAAGACGAAGGATCCCGAGCTCTTTCTAAATTTTATTTAGTTCAAAATATAGCGTGATATTAACTTATTAAAATTCAAGAATAGATATATTTTTATTTGTTTATTTTAAAAAAATTCACTTTAAGAAAATATGTTTTTAAAATTTATGTAAGAATAGTATTTCTCTTCAATTTTTTTTTCATACCAGCATTGTGAGATTTTTTAAACAATTAAAATTCAACATTTTTACCTAAATAGATATATTTTTATTTTTTTATTTTAAAAAAATTCACTTTAAGAAAATATCATTTTAAAATTTATGTCAGAATAGTATTTCTCTTCTATTTTATTTTTTCATACCAGCATTGTGAATTTTTTTTAAACAATTAGGTGAGTTTGTGTATTTTTCATCCTTTCAATTAACTCAATAATTTTTTTGTGAACGAGCGTATTATAAAAATAAAATATAAAATTAGAAAAAAGTATTTCTCCAGTTACCAGAAATAAATTTATTTCTAGTAAGTTCAGAATGATGTTATTTTAGGGTTATATGATTAAAAAATTACCATGATAAATACTAATATAACTTGCAATATTTTAGAATTATAAAAATACATTGATTTCCGTCCTAAAACGACGTCATTTTGGTCTCACCAGAAATAACTTATCTCTATTATCTGGAGAAATCGTTTACCCATAAAATTATTATTTTTTGGGTTTATTGTTCTCATATCACATGAGATAAAGTTATCTCAGTTAACAAAGATTAATTAGAATTAAAAAAAAATAACTCAAAACAATATTGCTTTGGGTTTAAAAATATTAAATCCATAAATTTTATCTAATTATTTGAATTTTGAGGTAAAATAACTGTTTAATGATATTTTGAGAAAATTAAAATACGATAATTTGAGTCAAAATAAAAGAAGAAAGTGAAAATTAAAAAAATAAATTCTTTCACTTTTTTATAGAAAGATATAAAATGAAAGTGAAAGTGTTAAAAATACCATGTCGGTATAAGATTACGTGCATGACTTAACTTTCCTTTTTGAGCCAGTTACTCATTATTCAATAGCCGCTTGACTTCTATTCCAAATGTGCAGAATTCAATTA
>JAVKPL010016161.1:0-13781 GCA_032173675.1 Gastrolobium villosum
TTGGCGTTGGAGGAGCCGTCAACGAATAGTTTCCATGTAGCCGGTCCACTGGCGTTAGTCACTTGGTCGCCGGGTGGGTTGGCGTGTGTCATTTCAGCGATGAAGTCTGTTAGGGCTTGGGCTTTGATGGCGGTACGCGGCTCGTAAGCGATCTGGTACTCAGATAATTCCACCGCCCACGACATCATTCTTCCTGCAAGATCAGGTTTGTGGAGGACCTGGCGGATTGGCTGGTTAGTTCTGACTGTGATCGGGTGGCACTGGAAATATGGCCTCAAACGTCTGGCAGCGAAGATGAGTGTGAAGGCGACCTTCTCGACCTGCTGATATCGAAGCTCCGCGCCTTGCAGTACTTTGCTGATGAAATAAACTGGCTTTTGTCCCTCTGGTTTTGAATCTTTGACGAGTGCGGCGCTGACTGCCTCATTGCCGATGGCAAGGTATAGGTAAAGCGTCTCTCCGCTGTCGGGTTTTGCGAGGACTGGGGGGCAGGAAAGTACTTTCTTGAACTCTTGGAACGCCTTCTCACACTCTTCAGACCATTGAAAAGTAACTCCCTTCTTCAGTAAACCGAAGAGGGGGAGGGACTTATGGGCTGAATTTGCCAGAAACCGTGTGAGGGCTACCAGCCTTCCGGTTAGCTGTTGAACTTCCTTGACTGTCTGGGGGCTTCTCATTTCAATGACCGCCTTGCATTTATCTGGGTTGACTTCGATGCCCCTTTCAGTGAGCATGAAGCCTAGGAATTTGCCGGCAGGGACTCCGAAAGCGCATTTGCTGGGGTTGAGGCGCATGTTGTACTTTCTCAACCTCTCAAACACTCTTTCGAGGTCGCTCAGGTGCTGCGTTGGATCTCGTGATTTGGCGATCATGTCATCGATGTACACTTCAATGCTGTCGCCGATCAGGTCTTTGAAAACCGTGTTCATCATGCGCTGATAGGTTGCTCCGGCGTTCTTCAAGCCAAAGGGCATCATGGTATAGCAGTAATTGGCGTTCTTCGTGATGAACGCCGTTTTGTCTTGGTCTTCCTCCATTAGAGGAATTTGATTGTAGCCAGAGTAAGCATCCATGAAAGACAACATTTTGAACCCTGACGCGTTATCCACGAGCTGATCGATGCTGGGGAATGGATACGCGTCCTTTGGGCACACTTTGTTGAGGTCAGTGTAGTCGACGCACATTCTCCACGCCCCATTAGGTTTTTTAACCAACACAGGGTTGGACAGCCATGTGGTGTATTTGATTTCTCGGATAAATCCGGCGTCATGCAGTCTCCTTACTTCTTCATCAATAATCTTTTGGCGGTCAGGGCCAAACTTTCTCTTCTTCTGGGCGATGGGTTTCGCCTTGGGATCCACGGACAATCTGTGGCAGCAGACTTCAGGGTCGATGCCCGGCATGTATGATGGTTTCCAAGCGAACAAGTCTTTGTTTCTTTTAAGGAGTTGAATAAGCTTCTCCTTGGTGTCGGGATGCATCGCCGCCCCAATGGTTGTGGTTTGGTCTGCATCTCCAAGTGTGACGTGCTCTAGGGCTCCGTCGGGGGTAGGTCTTGCATGTTCGACTCTGGGGTCGTCTCTTGCATCGAATTCTACCAAGAGACACTGATCGCCTTTGATCGTGTTCTGGGATGGGCTGTTTCTTGGGGGTGATGGATTTGAACTTGGTGGTTGAGCTGGTGGAGTTCTGAATGTAACCTTTGTAGCTGGCCTTAGGGATATGTTGTAACAGCTCCTTGCTACCAACTGATCGCCTTTCACCGTTGCAACCTTGTTGTTTTTAGCAACAAACTTAATTGCCAAGTGTGGGTGGGAAATACTTGCCTCGAACGCTGCAAACATCCTTCGGCCAAGTATGGCGTTATATGCGGAAGGAGTGCCGAGCACCAAGAACTGGATATCAGCTGATTTCGACGTCGGTGGCGTTCCCAATGATAAACGCAAGGTTATCATTCCCAGTGGTTTGGTAGTGGTTGCGTTAAAACCTGAAAGTTCTCCTGAAACAGGAGTCAGATCATTAGTTGTGAATCCTAACGCTGAAAAGCATGGAAGAAACAAAATATCGGCAGAGCTGCCGTGGTCAACAAAGACCCTGTTGACGCCAAAGTTGGCGATTGTTGCTTTAATGACGAGGGGGTCGTCATGCCCGGGGAGGACCTCTCCCAGGTCGTCGCTGTCCCAAATGATCTTGGGCTTGGCGGGGCCTGGGTTTGGTTTGGCTTTATTAATAACTTTTCCGGCTATCGCCAGGCACTGCTTCAGATGCCTTTTCCTGGCGTTGGATGTTTCTCCGCCTCCGCTCAATCCGCCTGATATCATATTGATTACTCCGTGTTTGATGACAGCGGAATCCTCCTCTTCATCATCGTTTCCTCGGTTCCTGTGGCGTGGACTGGGGGGTGGATTGTGCACTCTTGAGGACTCTTCTCTTCTAGGGCGGTCATTGCGTGACCGGTATCGTGATTGGTTGTTTCTGTCTGGCGACCTGCTGCGCTCATCCCGTCGTCTGCCCGTCACATCACCCCGATTGCCTTCGGCGGTCCGTCGCTGTGCTCCGTTTTTGATCAGCTCGTCGATCTCCTCCTTCAAGTGTCTGCAGTCTTCAGTGTTGTGGCCGTTGCTTCGGTGGAACTTGCAGTATACGGCGGTCTCTTTGTCCTGTTCTGTGCGCGGGGGCTGATTTCTTTGCCCATCTTTGTAATCCGTCTGGTTGACGCTGTGCGGGCGGCGTCCGGTCTGTCCTCGGCCAGAAGGGCGTCCGGATCCTCTGGGAAGATTTTGATTTCTTTTCTCATCATCGCCCTCAGCTTTGCCTTTGGTTGGCTTTTGAGCTTGGCTGTGCGAAGAATCGTCGGTCCTGCTACCTTTGTATTCTTCAATCCGCATGAACTCCTGGGCTTTCTTTTTCACCCCCTCCAGATCAGTTATCTCATGCCGGGCTAGCTCGTACGCGAAAGCGCCTTGCCTTAAACCTGAGAGGAGTATATGTACTTGGACCTTAGGATCGAGACCTTGCACTTGCAAAGCTTCTTTGTCAAAGCGATCGAGGAACGCCCTAAGGGATTCGCCTGATTGCTGACGGATCTTTTCAAGCGAATGCACGGACTTGGGCACGGGGCGACTGGTGGCGAAGTGGGCTTGAAATTTGTAGGCCAGGTCGTCCCACGAAGAAATGCTGCCGGTTGGTAAGGTAGTATACCACGTGAGGGCTCTTCCGCCGAGGAGTGTTGGGAAAGTTCGGCACATAAGGAGGTCGGTTTCTCCGTGGAGTGTCATTGCTGCTTCGAACTTCTGAATCCATTCGAAGGGGTCTGAATCTCCAATGTAGGTGATTATGTTAGACGGGCCTTTGAAGCCAAGTGGCATGGGGGTGAGGCGTAGGAGGTCAGTTAACGGCTTATTTCTCCCTGAGGTGGTAGCAGGTGTTACCCGTGGGTCTTGGTGATGCATTTGTTGGCCATGGGGGCGTTGTTGTGCAGGTGGGGCTTCAACCGAATAAGAGAGGGCTGGGCCATGTTGACTGGCGCCCTGTTGTTGGTCGGGGTTTACAAACGACCCCTGTGGGGCGGCTTGTGCTCGTGGGACCACTTGTGGGTTGTACTGGGGCTGTGGAATCATAGTGTTGTAGGGCGGTATTGCGTGGGTATGGAATGGGTACTGAATGGGGAAAGGAGTGAGCGGATTTTGGCCGTGAGGCCTGTTGGGATATAGTGCAACGCCAGGGGGGCGGTAATCATGGTAACAGGGTAGCGGTTGGCTTTGAGCTGGTCGGGGTTGATACACCGGGTAAATTGGTGGTGGAACTATGGTGGGTAGTGGCATACCGTAGTGAACACCGGGCGGTGCGGGTTGTGTAGGTAACGCGTTTTCGCCTTGTGCTTCATGCACTATGACTTGGCGATTGATGCGAACCTCTCTTCCGTCAGCCACGCGTAACGAAGGGTTAACCGAGCGTATAACGGGAGCCGGTGGTGCATCGCCTGCTGGTGCCGAGTGCATGGATGGTGGGGAGCTGGAACGTACTGTTTGTACGTGACCTTCAGGGGTCGCAGCTCTCGTTTGTTCTGCTCTTCTCGTAACTGCCATTTTTGTTTACAGGGAGGTGAAGTATATCTTTTTAGCTGGTGAAAGAATGGGAATAGAAGTTTATAGTTTCCCACAGACGGCGCCAATGTACCGAAGGAATCTATAAGCCCACTATGTTCCCTTATAGGGTGTATGATCACTGTATGGGCGATATCTATGGCTTTGGTATAGACCAGGCCACGTGATATGATCCCAAGTACTAGCAGATAATCAACTGAAGTATAAACTATAAGAGAATTCAAGTAATAGGCAAATATCGATACATAACATGCTTCTGTTGTGCCCTCTGGGGGTTATTTATATTGCCATGATATGGCTAGGTCAGGAGGAAGGTCAACTCTCCTTGGGGTGTGTTCCCCTGATAACAGTGTTGGGCGGTTTAGGCGCCAACGTTATGGCGGCGCCGCGCCCCCTACTACTGGCTAGGTCAGCGTTGGGCAATGGGAGAGTTTCCCTTTGTGATACCTGTGGCGATTGCCTTTAGTGGTTAATGTCCCAAGGTAAGACATTTTGATGTATCTCTTGGGTGTGATGCACCCTTGGTGGGCGTGCACGTCTACGTCAGCCCTTAGGGCTGAGGTGGAGCTCAACAGGGGTATGGGCCTGCGACGCTGGGCCGATAGATGGCCGGCCTGTTATGGCTTACAAGGCCAATCGTGGCGACTGGGCCTTATGTGGCGATTAGGCCCTTCACTGGCGGTTGGGCCATCCAGAACAAGTTTCTATGATCCCAAGACAAGAAGCTTGGATGGAAAATGAGGATGGACAATGATCATCCTGGAGGGAAATACTCATGCGTCATAATGGTGAAGATGATGAATGGGAAGGAGGTGAGTTTGATGGAGAAGAATTAGATGGAGAGGAACCTGCTGAGGAAGAAGATGTCAATCACGGAGGGATCAAGATGTGGGATGAAGAAGATGGACGTACCTATTTTAGCTGCACCAAAAGAGTAAGAAAGAGAATGCAGAAACCATGGGAAAAAGCTTTGATTGTCAAATTACTTGGGAAGAAAGTTGGCGTGGAGTTTATGAAGAAAAAAATAAACACTCTCTCGACTAGAAAAGGCAAAATCAATGTCACTGATGTTGGAAATGACTTTTTTGTAGTCCAGTTTAATGATAAGGAGGATCTCAACTTTGCTTTAAATGGTGGTCCATGGGTTGTCTTTGGTCATTATTTATCAATAAGGAAATGGGAACTAGCATTTAGACCGAATGGTGCTGGTATTGCTAAGATTGCTGCTTGGATTAGACTTCCAAATATTCCTATTGAGTTCTATGATGAAGTTTTTTTTAGAAGGATAGGGAATTGGATAGGAAAGATGATTAAAGTGGACAACACTACAAACGCTCAAGCAAGAGGAAGGTTTGCAAGGATCTGTGTAGAATTGGATCTGTCCCAGCCATTAAAGGGTGAGTATGTTCTTGATGAATTTACCAAGCAAATTGAATATGAAGGACTAGGACTTATTTGTTTTGGCTGTGGGAGATATGGCCATAGTACTAAGGGATGTTCTGATGCTACAAAGAATCATAACTGTTCTACCAAAGGCAGATGTGTCCAACCGTAGGCTAGATGATTAATATTGGATCTAATGCTTTCTCTCTAGATATCTATGAATTAGGTATCTTGGGGATAGCGGATCACGACACACTTTATCAGGGCCGTAGCCAGAGGGGTGTGTGTGTGCGCTGTTGTGATTGCATAAAATAGGGTTAGAAAATATCAGTCATACATGTTGTAAGAACCTGCACCTCTAATTAAGGTAATTAATGATTTAATGCTTTGCACAACAATCGATCAGTGCACAGTTTCTAGACAACCAATCCATGCCCAGAATAATTTCCAAGTTGGCCATCGGCAACCCTATCAAATCTACCGAGAACTCACGGCCATCCCACTGAAACGCTACATCGCGTTGAACAGTGGTAGAATCACAAATTTCTCCGGTGGCGGTAGTCACCCACAACGGTGGAGAAAGCATAGACATGGGCAGCTCAAGCCCCAAAGCAATCGGGGTTGCCATAAACGAATGCGTAGCCCCGGAATCAAACAACATATCAACAGAAGAATCACCAATAGAGACAGTACCTCTAACAAGGCTCGGAGCGCGGTCCGACTGCTGCCTATCCAAGGTGTACACTCGCCCCGAAGCAGGTGGCAGTGTAGGTGCCGAAGTAGTAGCCATCGGAACCATCTGCAAAGGAACTGCCTGAGCAGCTGCAGCTCTCGCCGTCGACGACCAACATGCTCCTTTCCGCACCCCGCACACCTCGGGGTGGAAGGAGGCCTAACAGAACTCCCCTGCTGTGAAGCAGCTCTCTTGAACTGACCAGGCGCCTGCCTAGTCGCCAACTGCTTACCCTTGCCCTTCCCAGCAAACTTCTTGTCCTTCCAGGACGTAGGAGCAGGAGTGGAAACAATAGTCCCCTTGGTCTCGTCAACCTTGGCCCTCTTGGCCTTGCATGCCACCCAAACATCCTCAATATCCTTACATTGCTGAACCAGTGTACCAAAATCCCTCGAAGCAGCCCCAACAATATGATCAACAATTACCTCACTAAGTCCTCTCCGGAACTTAGCAGCCAGAAATGTCGGAGTAGGAGGAACCATCCGCAAGTGTGCAAACTTCACAAGCTCATTGAACTTAGCCAAGTACTCATCCACAGTCATCGAGCCCTGAACCAAACGATCAAATTCCCCCTGCTTCCTTTCCTGCGCATCGTAGGGAAAGTATTTGCCTAAGAAGCACTCTTCAAAGAATGGCTATTTAATGACACGACCCTGCATCCCGTAAGCTCGAGAGGTGTTCGTCCACCACTCATGGGCATCGTCCTCCAGCATATAAGTCGCGAACATCAGCTTCTGAGGGTCAGTGCACTGCATGACCTGAAATATCTTGTCCAGCGATTGCAACCATCTCGCCGCAGCAATAGGATCCAACGACCCCTCAAACACAGGTGGCTTATGCTTCCTGAAAGCATTCAGCCGTCGATCAATAGCATCACGATCCTCAGCAGGCTCTACCAAGGTCTCCACTGTCTCAGCGACATGAGCAGCACTGCCAATCTGGCTATGACTCTCCTCTTGAGTACTAGGTAGAGGCGACAGCGGTGGTGGCAGTGGAGCCTGGCCGACAGTAGGACCAGCCCTCATCTCCTCCAACATGAATCTCATCATCATCATGTTTGCCATCCTGTTCGCCTCGAGGACTTCCTCAGTGGTCCTCCGGTTCGCTTCACGAACCTCAGCTGTCGCTATCCGATTCGCCTCGCAAACAGCTTCCATCATTACCGCGTCGGCCTGTCTAATGGCCTCCAGATCAGCTACTCTGGCCGCCTGCATCTCAGCCAATGCAGTCAGGACAGGATCGGGTTGATCCTCCGAACTGTCTCGTGTTCTCCCGGATCTTACCATGACTCTGCACAAGTTACACAATTTATGAGTTGATCAGGCCCACGCAATGTTATCACATATGTATTATCATAATAACATTCGACGGAGTAAGCACATAAGACAGACACAACCAAACAACCTAGCAATTGAATTACATACAGGCTTTTCCCTCGAACCATTGCTCTGATACCATAAATGTAACACCCCGTATATATCCGGTAATGTTATCATAATATCGTATTAAGCTGCGCTTAATTAAAAATGCGGAATATCTTTTTCTTTTCAATTATGATGCCATTATCAATACCAACTTGCTTATTAATCAATTAATAAAAACATTGCCTGTATGTAATTGCAATAAAACAACTAACTGAAATACCTCATTAAATAAATAACATAAGCATTTGTCTCTAGTCACGGAAATACAACACGTAGATCGGACCAACTATCAGATTATAAAACTCCGCCCAAAGTACTATCATAAAGTGACATGGACAAACCCCATGCTCACACAAATAAGACAACAAAGCCCAATATCAGTCTCAACATCAACAACATAATAATAAAGGTGCGAAAAACATAAACAGCATCCAATCCAGTCATGCTATCATCAAAGCAGAATAATATAATCATCAATCAAGCTCTGGCCTCTTGCCACCAGAGACATCAGCCCCATACTACCTGAACCTGAAATAAGCATTCCCTAAACGTGGGGTGAGATCTCTAAACAAGAAATCTCAGTAAGACAAGGGGTCCTCAAGGATCTTCCACCCCAAGCTCACTTACATGTGCAATATAAGCTTAAAAGCAGTTCATCATCATCAGTTCTAAAACAATGCAATGCAGCAGATAATCATGTCATGTGTGTCAATACTATTCTACTGGCCAGAGAAATGCAGGAATACGTCTATCTCTTACATATAGTGCAAGACGCCACTTGCATCCACCCCGGATCACCGTATTGTATGACGCCACATACTCAGGCTTACTGTCAAGATGGAACAACACATGCATATTAAAAGCCATTATATCTAAAGTTCAATCAACATTTCATATGTTCAAAAGCATGTAACACAACATGCATATACCATCCCCCCATGGGGCATGGTGGAACCACAACATGGCTAAACCGAGGACACGAAAGCTTACCTTGCAAGCTAACACCCAAAGCCAAGAGTCCACAGCTCGAAGTCCAAACACAGCAGAATCACAGTCTGTTATGGACCAACACTATATCAATAATTATGCATCTCAAGCATACAACTTAAAGACAACGTCTTTCCTTTACGTTTTACGTCTTAAGGCTCCATACAAAGCCATAAGCCCTTAATCACTTGATTATGACTTATTTCATTAATTACAGAAGTTCCACTTCATCAATTTAGGGTCCACAAACCCCCAATAGCCTACTGTATGCACAGTAAAGCTACTGTTCTTCGAAATCCCAGAATATCTGGATATTCCTCGGGAACATATCTGGATATGCAATATCCGGAAATCTCACTTACCATATCCGGATATATAATATCCGGATATCCAATATCCAGATACCATATCCGAATATCAAATATTTGGATATCTGTTCGACAAATATCCGGATATTTCATGACAGAATGGATTTTCTGCATTTCGTGAAGATATCCTTCTAAGGTTCCATTTTTAACACTTCAACAAGTTAAAGCATGCATTTTTATACCCTCTTAGGTTAACATACCAGTTGGTTACTTACTTAACCCATTTACATGCAAAGACTTCACCTTTAAGCAACAAAAAATCATGATCAAAGGTTAGGTAACTCTCCCAAAGCTCAACCAGCCAACAAAAAGTGCTCTTGGAGCTCACAAGACCACTCCAAGGTTCTGACTTCTCCCAGAAACGAAAATGGTAATCCAAGTAAGGGTCTTTCTTACCAAAGGTGGCTCCTTGAAGCCATATCAGAAGAACACAAAGGCTCTTTCCCTCAAAACCAAGAAACTCAGCTCACTCCTCAACCAATAGTGGCTGGAAGTGCAGCAATGACCCACTCCCACCCTCACAAGGTTGCTCTCAAAGCTTTAATGCACACACCCATGGTGTTTTTGTGAAGAAAAGAGAAGAAAGGCTACAAGAGAGGCCAAACAAAGGTGGAGAATGCTTAAGACAACAGCCCCCCAGAAGTCACTCACGCAGCAATTCTGTTTTCTAGGGCTTTGTGCCCTTAATGAGGTTATATATAGCCGGTTAAGTCACTAACACACAATATTAGCTTTAATTGCTACTCTTAGCATTTTGATCCCAAACTTTGAAATCTTAAACTACTCAATTTTCCAAGAATTATCATATTTTTATTATAATTTTCTGAGTACCTTTTCGGTACGCGCTTTTCCATAGCCAGTATCAGTTCTGGCATTAGATCTCATTATTTTGACTTGAAAATCGTTTTACAAGTCCTACATATTATTCTAGTAATTATCATGTACTTATTATAATTTTCCGAGATACTTTTTCGGTACGCATTTATACCGACTAGCAGAACCGGTATCTGCACTTTTCTTCCGAAAAGCGACTTTCAACATTCTTACCCACTAATTATAATTATTAAAGCCTCATAATAATTATTAAGGTAAATTATGGAATTATTTCCTAATTATCATAATTAAATCATTAATTACCTTAATTAGCGGTGCAGGTTCTTACATTCACCCCACCTTTTTAAGGATTTTTCACTCAAAATCAGAATATACATGTCTCGAAACTCAGGATACTGCCGGAGAAGCTCGTCCTCTCGCTCACAGGTACACTCCTCAGGAGTTCTTCCTGACCATTGCACTTTGACCATTGGAATGATCTTGCTCATCAGCTGCTTCTCGCCACGATTGAGAATCTTGAGTGGTCCGACAGGAGTCTTTAAGTTCTCCCGAACCTCCACATCATCCGGTTGCACCACGTGCGAAGGGTCCGCCACGTACTTGCGAAGCTGAGACACGTGAAACACGTCGTGGATGTTGGCTAAGTTCAGAGGCAAGGCAAGTCGATAGGCAACAGGTCCTACCCTACCAAGGATCTGGTATGGCCCAATAAATCGCGGGCTCAACTTCCTCACTCCAAGTGCTCGTCTAACACCGGTGACAGGTGAAAGCCTCACAAACACGTGCTCACCCTCACTGAACTCTAGTGGACGATGCTTGACATCGTAGTAACTCTTCTGGCGATTATGCGCCTGCTTCAGCTTCTCTCTGATCATCTGGATCTGCTGGGTAGTATCTTGGACAAAGTTCAAGCCAAACAACTCTTCATCTCCAACCTCAGACCAGCAGGTAGGTGTACGACACCTCCTACCGTACAACGCCTCAAAGGGTGCCATGCCCAGGCTAGCATGGAAACTGTTGTTATACGAAAACTCCACCAAAGGAAGGTACTTATCCCATACCGAGCCCTGCTCCAACGTGCAAGCCCGCAACATGTCCTCCAAGGTCTAGATAGTCCGCTCAGTCTGTCCATCAGTCTGAGGGTGATAGGTTGTACTCAGTCTCAACTTCATACCAAAAGCTCCCTGTAGCGCCTCCCAGAACCAAGATGTGAACTTCGGGTCCCTATCAATGATGATACTCTCGGGCACCCCGTGAAGCCTCACGATCTCGCGAACATATAGTCTGGCTAACTGCTCTGTAGTGAAGCTCACCTTCACTGGAAGAAAATGGGCAAACTTCGTCAGTCTGTCCACAATGTCCTATATCGAGTCACAACCAACCTGAGTCTTCGGCAAACCCACAATGAAGTCCATGGAAATGCTCTCACATTTCCACTCTGGAACCTCAAGAGGTTGAAGTTTACCAGACGGCTTCTGGTGTTCAATCTTCACTTTCGGACAAATCAAACACTTGGACGAAAACAACAACATCTTTCTTCATGCCCGGCCACCAGAAGTTCTTCTTCAGATTTTGATACATCTTCGTAGCACCAGGGTGGATAGAAAACTGACCCTTATGGCCTTCTGCCATAACCTCATCGGTCAACGGACCTCGAGGAACCACAATCCTCTGCTGAAACATCAGAAGTCCATCCTCATTCCAAGACACACCATCTTGGTTCTTCACGTAATCTAGGCACTCTCTCTGAACTTGCGCCTCTTTGATCTTTTCCAACAGCTCGTTCACAACGTTTGCTAACTCGAAAAGTGCACTCTCACACGTAGAGGTTACTGCCAACTTTCAAAACTTCGCAATCACATCAAAGTTACAAAGTAAAGAACTGGATGACGTGAATCGGCAAGTGTACCGAATCGCGCAAGTAATAAAATGATAAGTCAAGTTCGTATCCACAGAGAGTGTGTCCAAATCAATTAAACTATCCTTTTTAAGATTAAATATTTCAAGATGTTTTTGACACGAATGTCAGGATTGTGTGGGAATTTGATTTGTAAAATAAAAAGACGTGTTTTTGTTCTTTTTGAATAATAAAGAATCCAATAAAATAAGGGTTTGAATATGTGAGAAAAATGCTGCAGTTAGAGAACACTCACCGATGATCCCCACCTTTTACTCTGGATTAAGTTAAATATTAATATATAAATCGTGAAATTAGATAATTATCAGATAAAGGTATCAATAGTTAATTCTCAATCCCTTGAGGAATTAACCCTTTAATCTCATATAGAACCCTAATTCCTTGAGGTGCCCTATATGAGATCAAGCATAAAGATCGATAATTAAAACATCTACAATATGAATCATGTCTATCCCTAGATCATGTTCATACCGTCGTTCTATCCCCTTTCTGGATTAAAGACCTCAGATCCCTCTTGTTGGCCCTAATCCTCAGATTTATTATTACTTACTAGATTGATCGGATCTAATAATAACAATAACAATACGATCAGAATAGAACGAAATTCAAAAGATAAATATATCAATAAAAACTCAATCCATTGTATTAGGGGTTCACAAGGGTTCGTGACCCTAACTACAGCAAAGAGGTTCTAGCCAACCATTATCATGGCTAGAATCCAGTATTCAAATGAAAACATAAACTACAAGAACTACAGAAAGGTAGAAGAAGAGATCTCTCCAGAGCTTCCGCCTCCAAAATGACCTCTGAATTGTTCAGAATATGAAAAGTGTGTTTTAGGGTTGCTTTGTGCCCTTTTTATACACCTGAGAATCCTCCTTTTCTCGCAACTGACAGCTGTCCATCTCAACCCTACGCTTGGAGCGCAGGATCCACGCTCCAAGCGTGGAGCTTCTTCCTCTTTTCTTCTTTTCTACGCTTCAAGCGTAGGGTTCTACGCTTGAAGCGTAGACTCACTGTCTTGAAGTCTTTTCCTACGCTTCAAGCGTAGGTTGAACGCTTGAAGCGTGGAGCTTCTGTCTGATTTTTCTTCCTGCTCCTTTATTTGTCATTTTTCTCCTGTAAACATGAAGAATCTGAGTGAGAGAGTGTCTGACAATTTTTATTCAATAAATTCACCACATATACACCTTTATACACAGTTTTAGATCTGATTTCCTGCTTTTTGATCTATAAAAGTATATATGCTGGGAGCATATCAAACAATTCCCAGATTTAGACATTGCTGTCCTCAGCAATAAACTGATTCAAACTTAGAAAAATGTACAGCAGTATTTCAACACAATATCATCCAAACACTTGAAGAAATTATTATGTCATGCCTGACTGAATTCTGCAAGAATTTCTAATTATGCCATTAATTCTCTGAAAAATCATGAATGTAGTCTGAACATCCCTCACCAAGACAAAATATATCACTCCCACTCTGGTGTTTTTAGGGTATCAGACATACACAACCATCACAGCTGTAACACTGCCATAGGCTTGATCATATTCTCAAGATCCTTAAAATTGAAGGATTCAAACGCATGCATTAACTGATCAAAGGACTTTCAATGGTTTTAATTTGGCCTGGCTACAGGTAGGAATTTGTATGGAAAGTGGCTTCAAACGCTATGAGATTGAAAAACTGAAGACAACATAATTTATATAATTTCAACTCATCAGTTTTGCTCCACTAACTTGCCCACGGAGTTTCGGGAAGTCAATTCCTATGTTGACAAATTTTATTCACAATGCTTCACCCGTATTTTTCTTTTCCCCTCTCTTCCTTTTCCAATTTTCTTTTTCCTTTTTCAATTTGCTTAGTGTAGTGGAGCTTACCTTAGACATTTTCTTTTCTTTGAGAAGAATCAGCAATTCAATTCTCACTTAAGGTAAGTTAACATGGATAGGCTAAGCAACATTTTGGTAATTATCAATGAACAGGCTTGGCTCAAGGGGATGACAATGGAAAAATTATTTATA